>BLKM01000610.1:64269-89061 GCA_013340265.1 Coptotermes formosanus
AACCTGTCATTATCCGGACATGATACCTACATACTGACCGCAGTGCAACCTATATTATCCGGGCACGAAGCAGGATTGGTGACCATCAAATCGCTGCGTTCCGTGATAAATACAAGTAACTTTGATAAATACAATCATTATTATTGGAATATTATTACAAATTACAATAATTGTGCTTAAAATTTAGTGATCTTTATTGTAGTGCCTGAGGGATTGTTAGCTTCCAAAGAAGGACTTGGCTTCAGAGTTAATTTATTAGCTAGTTATTTCGTTTTTACGTTTTCGTGATGTGTTTCTTTAATCAGCAATATCCCGGAGGTGTATGCAATAACCAAATTTATGAAGCGTCACAATATTGTTTCTTCTTTATTACGAGTCGATTTGTCAAATAGCAGAGGACATGAAATAACATGAATCGGAGTGCGATATATCCCCCTCCATACCAATGTGTATTAAACTTTGTGCGGCGTATGAGAAGGCAATATATGTATTGCCGTAAGCGAAATATTCAGGGGTAGGTATTTGCGGAAGTTCCGACAAACACGATGCTAACGGCAGTCGCGGCCTGAGGCTGTCGTGACGACATTCCAGTAATGGCTAATCGAAACTGCTATTTGCCGATGTGAAGAGAACTGCAACGAAATTATGAACACACAAGCGGATGAAATATTGTTTTAAAATCATATCACACATACGTCACTGACCCTAAGAATTTTTTTAAATTGCTTCTGTATTCCACATCATTACATCAAGACTGTCTTTGTTACCCATGTTGTAACTACCTCCGTGGAACTGAATTTTAATACAGAAACTGGCAGTCGCTTAGCTCATCAAGAAATTCCGCTCCTTTTATGGAAGTAGAAGGTTCATTAACATACACGCGGGAGCCCGCCACGGGATAAAGTTCGTAGCTGTTTGAACCTGTCCATTCCTCGCGCCCTATTTCTTAACGATATATTTTCATATTGCCGTTCCATCTACGCCTATGTCTCCCAAGTGAGTTCTTTGCTTGAGGGTTTTTGACTAGAATCTTGTGTATTTTTTCTGTATTGTCTACATGTGCCTCTCATTCTACTTGATTTTATCGCCTGTTAATGAAATGTGCAAAAATGTTGTTGTTGCTATCAGTCGTACCAATCTCGGTTTCTTACCCTCTGTGAAAACCATAGATTGAGGGTGCGTGAGAACAAAGTGACAGTGATAACTTCTGGGTATCTAATTAAAGAACAGCAGAAGATTAGAACTAACATCATAAAGATGAGATTAAAAATTTCTATCTCAGCAAACATTAGTGACGAAATTTGAGATGACGAGATGGATCCGACGTGCAGAACGCATGGAAAATATGAACAAGGTGTGCAAGAGTGTCGGAAAAAATTTAGAGAAGATGGTAATTTTTATATTTGGAATTAGATGGAATGATAATAATGCAGTAACTTTACGGACTGGATTGGTTTCATTTTCCTCAAGGCAGAATCCATAAAGTGGCTCTTTTCAACACATGCAAGAACCCTCAGATTCCATAACGATCGGTGGAATACTTCATTAGCTGAGAAACCATCACTTTCACGAGCAGGATTCTGCTTCATGGCATTGGGTAATGTTAACCCTTTAAAGACGAAGCGTATCTGTTTTATAAGGACTCATTGCGTACCGCGCTGTAAACACTCTCCACTTCGGTTATAAAAACCAGTCTCTTAATGTTTTATAAGGCAAAAGTTGCTGTTTGCTCTGAGATCTGTACAAAACACATAAACGCAATGTGGGCACCACGTAGAATCTTTTAATGTTAAACCTGGTTGTATGTAAAGTTACCGCTAGGCTTTAAAAGGTTAATGTCATGATCAAAAAATTTAGATTATGAAAGGTAATGAAACGAAAGGTTTATTATTGAGTTAAGGAGAAATGGAGTTGCTGATGTTATGTGTGACTGTAATATGAAATCCCTTTGAAGAACACGTAATTTTGTAAATTTAAATTACACGTTAGTGCTATTACAGTTAAGAGTTTATATTATGGATTTAATAACATCGTAGGAAACTATCAGTGTAGCTGTATTTTACCCACTAGTCCGCACGAGTGTCTGTCGCCGTGCCTGTTCGCTTCACTTGTTCTTATGCCTCAGATCATTACAAAGGGTGAAATAACAGCATGTATAAAATAATTTACTTTGCTCTGGTACGTGCAGTTGGCCAATTGTGCCTCTCATCTCATAGGTCTTAAGAATCTTTAATAAGAACTCTTATAAAGTAATTTCTAACTAGTTTCGTGGGAAGATGTCAAAGAGATGCATTTCGTCCGTAAGCGCACAAAGAGTTCACCTTAACGCAGGGTGTACATATCCCGGGTCCGAGGTCGCCATGGCGACAAGATTTTGTGCTGTGGCTTTTAATATTTGTGGATCCTCGCTGTGGAACTTGTTCCATATTACCCTACTGCTGCATAGAAGTTTTAGGTAGCTCCTGCATATTGTTTAAACTTTAACACCCTTGCCTTAAGGCATAAGAAGTTAGTTGTGTGTCTTTTATAAAGATAAAGAAAACGATATAGCCTACAGTGTAGTCTGTGTTCCTTGGCAGGTTCTCGGTCGTATTTTCTCCAAGTCTAAGCATAGTTATTCTCACTACAGTACTGCCATCCATCTGTTGTTGTGAACAAGCTGCTGAAAGAGAGGAAAAGCTGCCCCACATGGAAAAGCGCTGGTGACGAGGATTTCTGAAGCGTGGTTAACAAAGCGGCTGCTTTATTACGTTGCAAAATTGTAGCAAATTTGTGTTCTAAAAACGGCCGCAGTTCATTGTGTTTCCAACTCGTATGATCTTCGCGTGAAGTTACGCGATTTCCGAAGACACTTCTGTCTGCACTAAAATTTCCTCTGATCAGTTTGTCTGGTCAGTGACTTTACCAAAATTCTACTTCCCGGACCCTATTAAAACTGTAGTCACGATATTATGTTATTCCACCGTTCCACCGTTTATACAGTTTATTTCGTCAGTCACAAATTCCATCTATTCATTTTGTTAGTGATGTGTAATTCCTTTCTAACATCATTGGTCCTCTTTTGATTTCCGTTCTCAAGCACAGGACCAGTACGATGTATGAAACGACGCAGATTAAGCTGTAATCTCCCTTAATGTCGGCTTTAAATGGAGTAAATGGAGTAATAAATGTCACGTGTTGGTTATTGTGTCGCCGAGGCAAGATCTGCCTGTATCCATTGCATAGAGGGGTGAGGGAAACCTATATCAGAACCGCAAGTCGTGGTCAAACCACAGCCCTTCACATTCCTGATTGAAATATTCCGCCTTATTTATGTTAGTTTCTGGTACTGCACAGGCTTGCATTTTGTGATAAAAATCACGCCTTCGTCTTGACTTAAAAGTCTTAAGTGTGGTTTGAAAGTTTTGTTTTTAGGGTACGTTTTTTCTACTTATTCTGTATTTCTTTGTCTGTGTGTTCGTTTTCCCCGCAGCGTTGCTACTAGCTTAATACACTTGTCCTTGCATACACTTCAGATTGTCTACGAAATTACGGGAGCAACATATGTCATCTGTGTCATGGAATGTAATCACATTCCTGCTCCTGTAATTGCCGTTGGGTTCAGTTACAACCAGGGAAATGCAGAATCTCTGCTTAATGGGTTCTGTAATTCAAGCAGACAATTCTTGCTTTCCAT
Source organism: Coptotermes formosanus (assembly GCA_013340265.1). Classification (NCBI taxonomy): domain Eukaryota; kingdom Metazoa; phylum Arthropoda; class Insecta; order Blattodea; family Rhinotermitidae; genus Coptotermes; species Coptotermes formosanus. Next base: position 67,946 of record BLKM01000610.1, read on the forward strand.
GGCAACACTAAACGGCTTTGTATTCTTGGCAGCTACATGGAGGTCAACAAAAAATTCAATGGCAACCACGGTTACGCGAACGCGTCACAGTGTTACATTCTACGTACTTTGCCATCTTGTTTCAAAATGGAGCTGTTCGCTGTGTAAAGGATATGCTCGCGTTTATACATCCTGTTAACCATTATCTAGTATGAATTTCTTGGACCAGTGCGATACAATTTCAGTGAAGTGGAAGTGAAGAGAATCACTTTGAATGAGCAAACAACAAACTACAGTTACAGAGGGGCCTTGTACACCGATGTTCGCAGATTATGCAGTAAGATCAGGCTATGGGTTAATATTTCACTACTGCTCTTTTTTGTAGAGAGAAGCTGATCTGTGGCCCTTATCCTCTGGCAGCTTTGCCTTTCTCTTTATATATGAAAATTCCGACGAACCCGGGTTAAATTACAGTTTTTAAACCCATACGGATGATATTAAATCCGCCCGTGTCATTAAATTTAAACTACTGCCTAGAGGATTTGTTTAAAGCTAAGATACTTATCTATTTTAGAATCTTAATATTAAAGTATCTTAAAGTATCGGTGAATACGGAGGCTAATAGAACATACTAGCGGGTCGTTCCTCTTAATTTAAGCCTTCCCGTATTGTTGTTAGTTGGTTAGTGTTTTGTCCTACAATTTGTGGTTCTTTAAAGCATTGGGTTATGTGAAATAAGTCGCGTAATTAAATACTGCTGTATTATATACTGCATCAGTTGCAAGTAGTTTAAGTACACCACAGTGCAGTTGGAAACTATGTCATGTATCGGTAAATTTTTGTTTTTATTATGGTTCAGATATTGCTGGCTTTTGAGTGATAAAAATTGACACTGCTTCTCTCCACTTGTTCATACTGTGTAATACCTCGTATAATATTACAAATCTTACTTATTTGCTTAATTTCCTTTCCTCTTCCTTTATTTTTTATGCTTTCGTAATCAGACTTAATTTTTGGGAGGCATTTGTGTTAATTGACTTCTTGTAGTGGAATAATTGTTTAGAAAATGCTAATGGCTGAATTGGTCAAGATGTTCCCTTCTTGCGCAGCTGAGGCTCTGTTATTTCATAAAGAATAGTTTGCTTCACGGAGTTAATTGGTACTGACAGTGTCTCCAAAATTTTGTTGGTTACGAAAGGATAAAAGTGAAAGTTAAAGAAAGGCAAATGAAAATAAATAAGGTGTAATCTGCAGTCACGAGTCTTATTGTAGTTCTCGTAAGAGCCACACACTCGGCTTTACCCCGACCCAGACTGATAATCCACAATCTGGCACACTGTTTCTGGAAAATTAACTTCAATGTTGTCCTCTTAATCAACGACTAGGTCTTTCAAATACCGGTAATCGCTTCTCTTCAGGACTGCTGACTAACCGTGCGTAAGCTGCGGGCGTCGTTTCTTCTGTTATGTTCGTATGTCATATATAGTGACGAGCTCTATCATATACAGCGACAAGTTCAGAGACATTAGCTCTGCGTATCATATATAGTGAAGAGCTCAGAGACATTAACACCCTGTAGCACGTACAGTGAAGAGCTCAGAGACATTAACACCCTGTAGCACGTACAGTGAAGAGCTCAGAGACATTAACACCCTGTAGCACGTACAGTGAAGAGCTCAGAGACATTAACACCCTGTAGCACATACAGTGAAGAGGGCAGAGACATTAGCACTGCATATCAGATACAGTGAAGAGCTCAGAGACGTTAACACCCTGTAGCACGTACAGTGAAGAGCTCAGAAACATTAACACCCTGTAGCACCTACAGTGAAGAGGGCAGAGACATTAGCACTGTGTAGCATGTACAGTGAATAGCTGATATGCCTGGCCCCATGTATTTTCTTTTTTAGTGAGAAGTATACTTTTATTTTCCCCACACACTTGGGAAATAGAAAAAAAATCGTTTATTGTACCTACGGTGGTACTTGAAACAATACTACACAAAATCGTCGGGGTGCACTAATTATAACTCAGTATATTGGGTTGCCTATACACACGGGGACGCAGTAGAAAGTAATGATGGATGCATTTTCACCTTCGCACTCGCGGACTTTAAGAACAAAGCGCCAAGCGGAATGTTTCGGTATACGAAGGAATAAATAACGTGTTGCTGCTGAGAGTTACATATTGCGAAATTTCGTAATCGTTGCTCTTCATCAAGGACAATCAAAGACAATGAGACGGGAGAAGCACGTGTTCTCGGGGAGGAGAGGGGAAATGCGTACAAGATTTAGTAGGAAGTTACTGGGCCACATAAGAGATCTAGGCGTAGACGGATGAATAATATAAATGCCCAGGTTAGGTATAGGCCTGTAGGGCACAAGGTTGTGATCTGGACTCGTGGTTCGTAATGGTTTCCAGCAGCGGGCTGTTGTGAACACGGCTGTATAGAAGGCGGTGGATTTCTGGACGAGCCGAGCGACTGTTCACTCCGCAGATAATTAGTCACGACCGCTTTATACGTTATACGAGCTGAGGATTGTAAGAGCATTTGTGCCTTCACGGAGGTTCGGTGATGGTGTGGGTCATCCTTTTGCATCATGGCACTAAGTTCACGCAGGCTGTATTGCTGATGTTTCGATGGTCCCAAGTCTCCATCTTCAAGGGGGAAAATTTAAAAAATTGTAGTATTTGCTGTTCTTTTATATATTTATATGAAAAATTTTTGAAGACAAAATTTGTTTGAAATATTTCTGTTGTTTATGGTGTTGGCTTTGGATGTTTACGGTAACATGAAGTCCAGTTATTTATATATTCATTTAAAATAGTGCACGTTGTCACGCCACAACATTCTGATAATTACAGAATTTCACTCCTGCATTTCATTATTTCCCAAAGGACGTGATGTACACAGCGAAGTCCTTGGTAGTGACACATACATAGGTCGAAGGCAGAGTTAATTGTTACGGAAAAATTCTGCATCGTCTAGAAAAGAGTTCTGTGTCTCGAATATTCTTGTTAATCAAGTGAATTAAATACAACCCCTGGTTGTATTTTATGAAGTATTGTCATTTCTGTTGAAGACTGATTATAAAGCCTATTGCAAGAGCTTCGGTTAATTACGCACAAATATTGCAGTCATTAGCTTTAATTGCTGCCGACTTTCAGACTGCTGCGCACACCCACTCTATGACAACATTCAGTAATTATATGTTTGTAGAAGTAGCACTGTGTGTTCAGGTGAATCCTCACCTATTTGCTGTTCGTTTAATTAAGTCTATTAATTTAAACGATTCTCTCATAATGTATATTCTCCTAATTGTTTATGATTTATTAAAATATTTACACAAGTGGATTTGAAATAATTCGTCAACACATATAAAAGCTTTGATTTCACTTTCTAATTTATTAATATATTTTTGCTACAATCATATTTGTTGCACGCACCTCTTTACTTAGCCGATCCCAGTGGCCGCGCTGTCTAAGGCGTAGGTCTGCGGCCGAGCGCTTACTGGGATTGTGGGTTCGAATCCTACTGGGGGCATTGATGTTTGTCTCTTGAGAGTGTTTATGTTGTCAGGTAGAGGTCTCTGTGACGGGCCGATCCCTCGTCCAGAGGAGTCCTACCAACTGTGGTGTGTGTGTGTCAGTGTGATCAAGTGAAAATAAAACAACGTCGACACCTGCTGTGAGTAGGTAGAAGGGGTAGGGACTAGGAAACGAAACGTCTTTACTTACTGGATATTTTCCTGGTGTTGAATCATCCTTACGTCGCACCTGTTGTCATATTTACGCAATGCATGAGTCGCTGAGTTATTAATCCATGTTTATATCTCATTTCTAATTCTTGTCGTTCCTGACTGCATGTTACGGCCCTGTACTGCTGATATTGACGTTTCAGTGCTTGCTGACTTAATATTGTAGCGTAATTTAGTTTGAATGTATTATGTTGAATAGCATCAGTTACTCGTGCATTTAGTATAAGTTACGAGGACAGCACTGCTGCAGATGTTTCAGCCTATATGGCTATGCTATCAGAACCCATAAACTGTTAATTACGTAATTTAGTGAAACATTTGTGTGCACAATTTCCTCTAGTACTGATCCCTGCTGCGTTAGTTTTGCCGCTTATCGGCCTGTACTACAGACCAGTATTTCGCTTTGTTTGTACTTGCTGTTTTGTTCGTGTATTTGTAGTTGGTTTAACAGCACTGCCAGTAACTCAGACTATGAAGCATCGAGCAAGAGGGTGACAGTGGATAATTAATTCATAAAGAACGTGGGTGCATTAAGTACTGGCTTAGTTTAAAATACTACCCCGCTACTTGCCTGGAGGAACAGAGAAAAACTAGGAAGAGCCTCAGGATAATTTTTGCTCCAGCTGAGGTGGGAACCAGACTCTCCTTTGTGAATACATGTCAGTGACATTAATACGTGAGCCCAATTGGCCTGTTCCCATGTGTAAAGAAACGTTTTTCTCAGGTTTTTTTGTATGTTTCGTGCTCGACCGAACAAAAAACATGGGTAACACGAAATGGTAAAATTAATCTCAGAGTACACGCTTCTGTGTATTGGGGCGTTTTACTCTCATTGTGTGTGTGTGTATGTGTGTGTGTGTGTGTGTGTGTGTGTGCGCGCGCGCGCGCGCGCGCATGACATTTAAGTCAGACAATCCTGGAACTCTTCGATGACAGAAAGAATACAAAAGTATTTATGCAGCATTGCAGTTAACTTACATTTTATAGTGGTAGTCCCACCACATTGAAGGGAACGGTATTGTAGAAGTGGAAAAAGAACGACATAGCAAATTCTGCGAAGAGGAGATTGTGGTCGGTGGGACGAGGCCACAAGAAATAAGGAGTGAAGGTAATTGACTAGGTGGAGCGTACCATTCAGGGAACACTGCTTCCTCCTCCCACTGGAACAACGATGTTAGTAAAACACGACGTGTGTATAGGCCTGCTTGTTTTATTCTTGAGTGCACTGTGGACTGTTTCGGAAGTGTGTTCTAATGCTTCCACGTCTTATTCTTTTTCCTCTTTGAGTTATTCGATGAACTGTCTTTTCTGTATAATATTTCTAACTTTGTAGTATACGTCCTGAAAAGTCCATATATCAATTCAGTAGAATTTAAGTAACCTTTGTGGTCGCTGTTACAGTTAAGTAACTATTGCAGTGAAGCAAGCAAGGTTATCCTCTTGTACAAGTCGTCATCCTGGTAATTGAATATGTAGTGCACGGTAGTAGCACACATTAGGTAGTCCATGCATTTATTATACTCAGCGAGGTTCAGCGAGGTAGTGACAAGTGACCAGAGGGCGGTGGCCCGTAGAACAAGTTATGGGTCAGTAAGTTAACGCACCCGCTTAATTTCGGTAGCATCACTTCCAGTGAAACCGCAGACCCGCCGGCGCTGCAGAGCACCCAGTACAACACTGCCCGCTCTGCGTGTTTCCAGACTGTCAACACCTTTCGATCCATAATATTGAACCGTGTCCGTCGTCAGTTCTTCGCCGTAAAATTGAAATGTTGTGCAAGTATTGAAACTGTTATTAAGAATGTGGAGTTTTTTTGTTCTTGCGACTGTAAGTGTTATGGAGTACGACGCCTTATAGTTCGTATGTTACGTCTGAGTTTTCGTAGCAACCGCAGGCGCCTCAGGGAAGTTGGTGGCTATTTGTCATCACATGCCAGAACACCGCATCCTTGTTGTTATGAATTATTCAGAGTGATCACCTTAGGCTGTTACAACAAAACCAAAATCGCCCGTTGTACCCCATTTTGGTTTGGCTGCATTGACCGTAGCACATTCTATGCCCAAAAGTTTCAACCGCTCCGTAATAGAATAAGGTTTCCAGGTAAGAGTGTTTCAGCTTTGACTAACAGAACAGTTACTAACATCAGTTCGTGGAGAAAAACTGTGATTAATTGGAGATCTGTTAATGGATCTAAACATACCCGTTTCCATTTGTACACAGATCCTCAAACGTCAAAATAAAATACGTAGTAGAGTTCTTCTTAAGAAAGCTGATGATCGTTTAGCTAGTTATAAATTCTCGCCCGGTATCTGATCGTAAATGTCATTGTCTTGTCAACAATAACCTGCCAATGGACCCTGTCCTGAGGTAGATGAGTCCAATCCAGTTGGATTTTTATTTTTCTATAATCCATTTTAATATTATCTTTCCAACTTCACCTCTCTCTCCAGCGTCGTTTCTTGTCTTCCTCTTTTCCGCGTTAAATGTATAACCAAGCAGTAATCATACGGCGTGTCTGATCAACAGGATGCGAGAGAGATTCGTAACATGTACATAATAAAGACTTCCAAAATGTTACAGTATTCTGGAACGACTGTAACACATGATAGGTGCATTTACAAGGAATTTTGAGGTGAGATTACATTCGGATAATGATTGCTACCACCCAGTTCAGAGTCTTTTTATCTTTCTGCCTCATAAATATTAAAATGTGCGAGACTATATGTTTGCTGTCTCATACGTATGTGAAACTTTATCATCCTAAGACATAAACGTAGATTCTAGGTCGAGGGTGTTTTGAACAAAGTGCTAACAGGAACATTTTAAGTTGTGAGAAAGTAACTACAGGGTGAGCAGCTTACTTCAGACCCGTCACCGCAGATCTCCAGGGCTATAAAGTTATTGGGAATCATACAAGTACATGCTGGGCACGGCACACGATTGGCGGAAAAGATAAATTCTTAGGCCCAAGGTTTGGTCCAAAATCTGAAGCTGTTCTGTAGCCTTCTTTTGCAAATATTAGAATAGGTTAACCTTTTAAAGCCTAGCGGTAACTTTACGTACCACCAGGTTTAACATTAAAAAATTCTACGTGGTGCCCACATTGCGTTTATGTGTTTTGTACGGATCTCAGAACAAACAGCAACTTTTGCCTTATAAAACATTAAGACATTGGTTTTTATAACCGAAGTGGAGAGTGTTTACAGCGCGGTACGCACTGAGTCCTTGTATAAAACAGATACGCTTCGTCTTCAAAGGGTTAAAAACGTGACGTTTCCCTTGTACACGCCTGAAGGCATAAAAGGCGAGTAGTGGTATGGCTGTTCTCATTAACCACGGCGCTAGATGCAGGTGAGTGGTCAACCTCACGCCCGGGCTGCGTCACTCCCGGAAAGTAACCCCGCCACTCCTTGCATAGGAATTTGTTTGGGCGCCAGAGCCGATCTAAACAGTGTGGAGAAAAGAAACATTTCTTGCATTTGCCGGAATTCGAAGCCCGTACAGTCCACCCCATGAGCTAGTCGCAGTGCTGACTACGCCGTTCGGCTGCTATACAGATGATAATGTTTCGGATTATACGTATAGAGTCAATGGTGGTATGACTGGTGAAACGGTGCACTGTAAATGCTTTGCAAACACTCGTGAACCGCAGTGCCGCAGTTGGGTTAGTGTCCCAGCATTTGCCTGCAAGGCCACATTAATACCGCCGGTGTTCTGGTCGAGATCCGAACGGGCTTGAAGTTACTTGGGAGGTGTGACCGTCGTTCGGAGCATAATATTAAAATTGATCTTAGAGAAAAACGATGTTGACTGGACGCAGCTGTTTCAGGATAGGGCATAATGACGGACTATTTTAAACACGACAGTGAATGGCCATTCCTAGCAGCGACCCAAGTAGAATTCTTCTGCATCGCACTATACTTTCATTTTTGACAAAAAAGTAACACTAGGAATTGCTACTACTGCTACTACTACCACTACTACTACTACTACTAATAATAATAATAATAATAATAATAATGTTACTGCTAGTACTGCTACTGCTATCATCATATCTTTCTTGGCGTGGGCCTGTGACTGTGGCAGGGTAGTTGTGTTACTGTAGAGGGGTGGGCAGCATTTAGCAGTTGACTCTCTTTCCTCTAAGTCAGCCTTTCACTTAGCGTCTCCATTCGAAACGCCACTAGATTTTCAGGCCACGTAATTCCGATTCTCGTCATTTAAGGTCTCTCAGGTTTTGCCACAGCGTGGCTTTGCCCCCAGTATAGATATTTTCCAGTCGTGTCGGGAGGGTTCCTCTTTAAGTGGCAGGCGAATTTCTTGCTATGTGTGTAGGTCGGCAGACGACCCTAATCTGCTCAGACTAAATAAAGTCCTTCTATACATGAGTAAAGCAGAACCTGTTGCCAACTTTATAAAGGGTAAGTGATAGCGGACAGGTGACGGTGAATGCCACAGTATTGGGTAATTGCCAGAATATTCGTCTGCGATATTTTTGTATGCCTAGTCTCTTTCCTGGGCTAGATACAATCCATCCTACTTACTGTACAGCCACTCTATCAAGAAGCCGTTATTAATCAACCTAAAGCCGACGTCTGTAACATAACTGCACAAACGAGGACGGGTTCGTATTTACCTAAGACTCAAAGTGCGTTTAGATCAAGTATATATTAATCAGCTCCGTGTTTATAGTTTTGTGTTAGTTCCACCGCATAAACGCTGGAAAGTGTATAGATTTAAATTATGATGCTGCCAATTTCCGGATGTTCTGTGACAAAACAAGACGAACATATTGCCTCCGCGTCCCGTAGACGATGACTTGTGTTTAGGCCTCTAATGTTCGGTCCTTGTCTGTCCGTTCCTGTCTCTTCTGCTTGGTGCTTTGACTAATACTGTGAGACGCGTCGGCGTTAGTAATTGAAAATATCTACGATATTCCACCCTTTGGCACTTGGAATTTGATTTTAAGTATGAAAATTACGTGTGTCTTGCAACTTACTAAATTCTGTGTTTCTTAAAGGGTCCCATTGTCCCTTACATTGTCTATAAAATGCAGGAAATACACAATCATAAGATTATCCTGTGGCCCAAAGTTAATGTATGTAAAGGTAAAAAGGTAAAGCAGTCCCATTACAGGCCTGGACAGGCCCACAGGGTTCCAGGAGGTTGAGGCTCCCAGATTTCTAGACAATCGGCACATGAAGGTGGTAAGGTTGTCAGCCCTACGCACCGGCCGCGTTTACCCCCCAGGAAATATTCCTGGTACTCATTTCCGTTAGAGGCTGAGTCGACCCCAGGGCCATAGTGCGACCGACAGCATTATGCCAATGAAAAATTCCAATAACACCATCGGGAATCGAACCCGCGACCTGCCGGTTTGTAGCACAGTGCCTCAACCAACTGCGCCACCGCGGCCCCCAAACTTAATGTATGTAGTATATAAAAAGATTTTCTTTTTACCTCACAGAAAACTCGTTGCGGTTCAAATGAGTTGATGAATTCTGTGTGCGGAAATAATCGCTGTTCATTGTGAGAATCGTACGGAATGCAAATACCACGTACACGGTGAGCAGAAAGTGCAGAGATTTTGTGTTAAGTCTGTCAGTACATATACTACCCGCTAAGCTGTAAACAGTCCAAGCAATACACGCGCAGTGACAAACCTCAAGAAAAAGATTGAGGCGTGTGATATAAGAAATAAAAAAAAAATATTTATTCCAGGACAGATTGCTTTAAGCAGAACTCTTGCTTAGAACAACTTTAGGGTGCGGTTACACTGAAGCAGACTAAACTAGACAAGACCACAGAAGACCAGACGAATTTGACTGTTTGGAACTCTGATAACATATTTTAAATGCGGGCAGCCCGGTTTAATTGACTAAGAACAGACCGGACAGGTCCAAGATTGACTGCAGTTTGATTGGCCAAGAACAGACAGGACAGGTCCAAGATTGACTGCAGTTTGATTGGCCAAGAACAGACAGGACAGGTCCAAGATTGACTGCAGTTTGATTGGCCAAGAACAGACCGGACAGGTCCAAGATTGACTGCAGTTTGATTGGCCAAGAACAGACCGGACAGGTCCAAGATTGACTGCAGTTTGATTGGCCAAGAACAGACCGGACAGGTCCAACATTGACTGCAGTTTCTGTCTTATCTGTGTGCCTCGTCTGGCCAGGTCTGTTCTGGTCTACTTCGGTGTGTCCGCACCATTTTGTGCTTTTCTGTGTCTACAGCCGAGTACGATGATTGTGTTGTGATGTGGGGTACAGCTACTTGCTTCCCGATTATTAAGACCTCACAGCTGCCGTTCAACTTCCGTATCATCCTACTTACTTCAGCTAGTGAAGCAGTAGTGTTAAACCAAAGGATAAATTTTTGCGTTTGCTCAGAAGTTAACATTTTCGTTGTAAAATTGCTTGAACGTTAGCTCAAAAATTTGAGCTGTCGGTTAAATTCCGTTTTGCGGCTTATGACGACGAGATTCACCCTGCGACTGAGCAAGTCACCGTAACATTTAGTGCCCCCCCCCTCACCCCGAAAAATATGTTAAATATTTTGCATGAATTTTCACGAGGTGTGATAAGAATCACATTGTGACACCAACTGAGCCTAAAATTGACATAGACGGAAATAAAAAGAAGAAACAGACGAACAAACAAACAAACAAACAAACAAACAAACAAGACTCATGGGCAGTTTGTGTGGATCTAGAGAAGTTCTTATGAGTCCCTCCTCGCAGCTGGCTGCGTTAAAGGGGCTGAGACAGTGGGACTGCATGTATTCAACGTAGATATATCAAGTCTCAAGACTAGTTTTATGTGCGTAAAATTTGATGATTTCAGGTAGATTACTTTGCTAAACACAACGTTTTAACCTAAAGGACTGCAGTGATTCGCTTATCCCAAAAATTTTAGTCGCTCGCCCTATCACTGTTACACTTTCAGTCAGTCTGTTCAGCAGGCACTAATTCTTGTCACTAATGGCCATGCCATGGCTCAGGCGGTTAGCCGCCGGCCTCCCACCGCGGAGGCCCGGGTTCGATCGCTGGTCAGTCCATGTGGGATTTGCGGTGGACAGTGTGGCACTGGGACAGCTTTTCCCCCGAGTTCTTCGGTTTTCCCCTGTCAATTTCATTCCACCGGTGCTCCATTACCAGGAAAAGGACAAAAAATAATAATCATCATCATCATAGGGTTGCACAAGAAGCCTCGTGGCTGCAGTGCGTCCGTAACGTTTGCTGCGGGGCCCTTCACCACTAAAAAAAACTCTTTTGTCACTCGCTCATAACTCATGCACTGTCAGTCACTGTCGCTGTCATATACTAGCCTACCGCCCACTGTCTCGAGAGTCATTTGCTGTCACGTATTGTCTCCACGCATGCATCAGTTATTTACGCAGGTATTCACTCGCAGTCAGTGCCACTCACAAACTCATTTATTCACGCACTGCTTGTCACCCTTCCATTCAGCCATTCACTCTACCATACAAATATACACCCTCAAGTCACTACCAGCTTAACCTTCACCCACCCACTCATTCATTCTTTTCTCACCTTACCCTTTCCTTCGGCCATTCACTCGCTGTCACCATGACATTCAGCCATTCACTCTCAATCACTGCGTCAGTCGTTCATGATGCCACGACTTCTGCACAAGCCCCCCCCCCCCCCCGCCCCTGTAACGACGCCACGTGTAATGGCTTAGACTAGATCTCTGCAGGAGGCTGCCGGCAGTTGTCAATTATGGAGATCAAGCTTGATTGCCGACACTACCACACGAGGCGGTATTGTTTCTTTTATTGCTGCAGTGCGACGACGCAAATAAATCTTAAGACCGTTTGAAGCATCAGATACCATTTCCTCACATAAGATATTCATCTTAACCTTAGTAAAGGAAGCTACTTTGAAAATTTTCGCTGTTATTTTCTGAGCACCCTGTATTTTACAGTTGTGTAAATGACATTTTAGGGATATATGCGCGTAAATCGAATACAGTGGGTAAACAAGAACAAACCACAAACCAAGTTAAATTCTCGTGTATCTTGCACACGTAAAAATAAATGAAGGGCCCGAGAAACCCTGGTCATCAATTTCAAAATGCTTTCATTTTGGGTCCTGATTGTTTTATTGGTCTCGAAGAATAATGTGGAAGTAGATTTTAGATAAATGGGGCGTGAAAATGTGGAATAAATTTACTGTCATGGTGGGGTCCAGTGGCGGGCTATTATCAGTAAGGTAACCGACTTCTGAATTCTACAAAAGTGGAGGACTTATTAACCTTTTAAATCCTAGCGGTAACTTTACATACGTCCAGGTTTAACATTAAAAAATTCTACGTGGTGCCCACATTGCGTTTATGTGTTTTGTACAGATCTCAGAACAAACAGCAACTTTTGCCTTATAAAACATTAAGAGACTGGTTTTTATAACCGAAGCGGAGAGTGTTTACAGCGCGGTACGCATTCAGTCCTTATATAAAACAGATAGGCTTCGTCTTAGAAGGTTAATCTGCTAAGTGGCTGTAAGGTTCTAAAGAACGACTGTATTCCGTGGAGGTGATTACTTAGTTCGTAGTTCATATGCCTCAAGATCGAGAAGCAGAAGCATGTAGGCCTATGCCAGTCCGTATCCTTACGTCCGATAATTCACTCTTCTTCTCCGGAACTTTTCATCAGATTACGATGATACCGCGTACTGAACATCTAGGCCTAGACTAATAGACCCTAATCTTTGGGACAGTTAATGCGTGTTCTTCCCAAATTGTCTCTCTTAGATGTAGATATTCTATTTATCACCCTCTTCTCAAACTCCATCGCCTGGAGAGACGAATCTTATATCCTTAAAAGCAACGTGTAAAATTTTGTGGCTTATAGTTCATGTTGTGTTTGCAGTAGGAGATGGCATGTTAGCTATATGCTAATAAGTTCGCTGTTGTACTTGCCGTTAGTCTGTTTCTAAATACTTTCCTGACAGTAAGCATAAATATTCTTCAACGCATAAACATCTTTCTCGGTACTCAAAAAGGCAGGCAGTGTAGTATAAACGTAACATCGAGGCGCGTTCGCGTGACCACTGTTGCCATGGAAAATCAGTAAGTATTACATATCATGAGTGCGTGTCTGTAGCCTTAGTTATGCAGCACGCAATGCGCGTGCGCTGTCTTATGTTGTCATCTGGGACCTGTCCAACTCCACCGAATTTTTCCACTTTATCTCATAAACGGCACGATTATCGGAAGGAAGTTATTAAACATAAAATGTGTATTTTGATTTTCTCTACAACTTTTGTCTGAAACATTTCCCATTCTAAGAAGAATTGAGCGAGATGTTATCGTAAATGTACATAGGTCTTAATGTAAAATACGCGTTATTCTTGTCAGATTTTAATCAAACTTGAATTTTCTCGATAATTTTCGAAAAATACTAAAATATCAAATTTCGTGAAAATCTGTCCAGTGGAAGCCGAGTTGCTCCATACGGACGGACGGACGGCCCGACAGACCCGACGAAGCTCATAGTCACTTTTCGCAATTTTTCGAACGCGTTTCAGAGGCGTGAAGGTGGTTCTGTTATTTTTTCTTTCTGTTCTTCTTCCTCTTTTTGCTGTTGTTAAAGACTCGGCACGTGACAAGTGTAGGTCAGTGTACTATTTCTGCGTAAGCATGAACGTTATTTATTCTGCTTGTACACCAGACCGCGATAAATGACTAGGAATTTGAACACTGTGAGATTACTACGTTTGTTCTGGCACACTGACAATTATAACGTACTAAACGTACTGAAAACACAATTTCTTATGCTGTACCGGACATAATTTTGTACGTTAACATTTTAGTGTGTAATTCACTTGGAATAATCATTAATTCCGCACACGACTGCCCGCGTCCTGTGTATACTCTTCATTGTGAACAGAAACAAAGCAGAGTAATGTATGTGCTTCGTGCGGTACAGGTCACAGTGCATTTGTCTCCATTAAATAAGCGAAACAAGCAAAATGCAAGTTGGAATCAGCAGCGCGTAATTACATGACATCAATCAACGCATACCAGCATCTCCTACTGCCTAAACATATCATTTGTTGTGATTAGTTCTTTATCAATTGGCTTTGTAATTTCATAGACATTAAATAACTGCCCGAAAATGTGAATGGCTAGCAGGTGGACTGCAGCTGGCTGAGCCACGAGTATTGAAGCCAGAGACTCGGGTTTATTGCGCGATATTTTGTGGCTAGACTGTCCTTTGTGTGAAGCTCAAGCAGTTGAGTAGAGTAAGCAATCGTGTGTTGATTCTAATGTTGTTTACGATGTAATGAAAGAGTTATCACTGCTGCAGGTTTACCTCAACTTGTGTTCTGTTAATGAGTTTAACATTCTGTGACTGGCCGTGTTTCTCTCCAGTCGCATGTGTTTGCAGTAGCATGTTAGCAGTGAAAGAGGTTTTGATTAAGTTTCTACTTTTACTCGTCTGTCACGTCTCTGTGAATTATATGTTTTACGAGATTTTAGGTTCTCATGGCGGCGATAGTGAAGACTGCTGTCCTCTCGGAAATGACGCCGTGTAGTCTAGTAGATATGGGGAAGCATGTCAGAGGATTCTGTTACCTTCATTATGAGGGTAGAGTAGTTCATCTACACCACGTCACGTCACCTCTCATCACGTCACATAAAGACAGCAAAAATTTTACGAGTATATTTGTGGTTTGCTTGGTGTCTTCATGAAGGTTTTGTGTACGTAGAGATGCATAATCTGGTTCCATACGGGCCAGTGAACACCTTGTGTAGCTGGGTGACTGTCGGCTTCAATACAAGAAATCTCTTCCGAGAAATTATTTTTTTGCTTTATACGTGTACTTAGCACTCTTACTGAAGAAGTACGTTTGGTGTGTCCAAATATTAATTTCAATATTTTGTTCTGTTCGGTGGTAATTATATAAAACTGAGTCACTTCAATTTAGCGACAAACTTCTCCAAGATGTAACGCCTGAGATTCTTTCCAAGCGATAAATAAAAATTTCAGCTTTTAATGTAGCTTCATATAACAGAGTTGTGTGCAAGAGTATATGGTCCTTCATCGGTTTAAAAAATTCCATGCCGTTTATGAAAACAGAAGATTAATTTCTGTGTTTGTAAGGACGCGTCGCTGCACCCTATCATCAGGCAGCCGGCTGAAATCCACACTATACTCGCAAATGCGAGGATCAACTTAACTTTTACTGTACAGTGTCACAGCTTGGTACTTAGGCTCAGGCGCGCCTTAGAGTTATAGTAATAAAACGCAGTTCACTCACTGTTGCCGTGTTAACTTCTGACAGTTAGGTCAAAAAGCACTACTTGACCCTTGAAAGTGGACTGATAGGTTATCCCAAAACTTCGGAAGGGAATTACCATTCTACGCTGCGTAAAATCGCAAAACAGGGCAGGTCTCATTTTAGACTTAGACACACGCTTTATACTAAGTGCCCCAGAGTAAATGCTTGACAGTATTGAGAAAAACATTGTAATTGTAAGGTATGTAATTAATTCGTTCCTTGTAACATTTAAGTACGCCTATGGCGGTGACCGCGCGATCTAAGGCGTAGGTCTGCAGCTGCTTTGTTACTGAAAGTTAACTCAGAGGCTGGTATCTTATAATTTACAAAAACACTAATCACCAACAAATGCACAAAGAGAGTTTTATCATCAATCGTAACACACTCCTACATGTTTCGACCCTGCTGGGTCATCTTCAGGGAGAACTGCAGCAGTGCAGGCCGGGACCGCAAAGAGTTCGCGCCTCCAAAAACAACGCAGTACACAGTCAACAGCACATTCTCACTGAACTATAAAGTGCAACCTTAGTGTAACGATAACAAAAAAGTTCTCCCTGAAGATGACCCAGCAGGGTCGAAACATGTAGGAGTGGGTTACGATTGATGATAAAACTCTCTTTGTGCATTTGTTGATGATTAGTGTTTTTGTATAATATAGTGCACGGACATGGAACACATTAAATCTTATAATTTAATTTAATTTCACTATCAAATTCGCCGTATCTCATAATAACTCCAAAGCGTATTTCGTCCAATTTTCCTGAGACATTTTCAAGTTTCCGCGTTCTGTTACATTGAGTCGTCCTTTCCAAGTTGCTTGATAGTGTGAACAGTTCTAATAAGCTGATGGGTCTATCGCCTGTTGGAAATTCTGCTGCTTCCGGTATATTCTTCCCTTAGATGCCTTGCCAACTTCAGTTGGTGTTTTCCTATTCCATAAGATAAGGGATACCTAAATTATTCTTTCAAGGGAAACCTGCTGATACTTGATCCAGCAGCCCGAACCATTGCTCTGAATATCGCTTATTATGGAATATGCACATAGTAATTTTAGGAAACGTTGTTAAAAAACCACAAGTATTTAATTTTCCCTGGGGCGTGGTCCGTGTTCGGCCGTGCTGGGGCTATGTGTATTCCATCCTTAAACTCATTTTGAATTAATATCTTTCGCTTAGCAGCATGAACTTTGATATTTTAACGTAGGATAAATTGTTTCCGGGAAAATTAATAACGTGTAGCGCACTTTGTTACTTGCAACAAAGAAGCTGAAAGAAAAAAAGGGAAAATTACGAACTAAGACATACATTTTAGTTACATAAGCACTCTCTCTCTAAACGGTTTCGCTAGTACAGTTTTACAGAAAGAAAATGCCCTGGAACGTAGACATAATATCAAAGTTCGAAACTTCGCTACCATATATGTAATTTATAGGACACAAAACTTGTTCAAGGCGCGTTTTTATCTACATTTACACAAATTTTAAAATGCCTCGATGTACGTTAACCCTTTAAAGACGAAGCGTATCTGTTTTATATAAGGACTCAGTGCGTACCGCGCTGTAAACACTCCCCACTTCGGTTATAAAAACCAGTCTCTTAATGTTTTATAAGGCAAAAGTTGCTGTTTGTTCTGAGATCCGTACAAAACACATAAACGCAATGTGGGCACCACGTAGAATTTTTTAATGTTAAACCTGGTGGTACGTAAAGTTACCGCTAGGCTTTAAAAGGTTAATTGTTACAATTAAACTGAGTATATTATATTATATTTCTCGAAAAACTGACAGTTGCTCAGGCGGTCAATAAATGCCCTCAGCCTTTTGTGAAAGCCGAAGTTTCACTGTTGTATGCAAAATACCCTACCACTGGATCCTACGCAGAACCAGATTGCAGTCCACGCACTCACCATGTTTATTCAACTTCCACGGTCCCATATAAGCCTACTTCTCCCAGCTAGCTTCTTCATAGTGAGTGTGTCCTAAAGAATGAGTTCGAGGTTTGTGCGCCAGAACTCTGACTGCAGAATGAGCAAGAGCGAAGACCGATATGACTTCGTCACCAGTATGGGCAATAAGCGCACAGGAGTACGTTTGATGCTTGCCACCACCAGCTAACTGAAACACAGTTCATAGTGTCTGACAAGGTGTAAACACTCGAGAAGAATACCTGAACATGCGGAAGTATACAACAGGCTGTCCCTTGTGGAACGATGAAAGGTTAATAACAGAGAAATCGCAAATAGCAGTCAGACTTGTATGTTATTTTTCGATGTGACGGTTGGGACGGCTGTATTTTAATCCTTTAAAGACTAAAGCAACCTATAGACGGTGAATGTTATTGTTCAGTATTATTGCCTTGAATTAATATTGCGCAATATGCTTCTCCCTCGACGACTTAATATTATTGTGCAATATTTCGTTTCGATCGTGGGTGACAACGAGTAAACATGTTGAGTGATACTGATGCTGCTTGTGTTGCCATTGCCTTAGGCCTGTATTTAACCTTTTAAAGCCTAGCGGTAACTTTACGTACCGCCAGGTTTAAGATTAAAAAATTCCACGTGGTGCCCACATTGCGTTTATGTGTTTTGTGTGGATCTCAGAACAAACAGCAACTTCTGCCTTATAAAACATTAAGAGACTGGTTTTTATAACCGAAGCGGAGAGTGTTTACAGCGCGGTACGCACTGAGTCCTTATATAAAACAGATACGCTTCGTCTTTAAAGGGTTAAAAAACGAAAAGGATATCCTCTGGGTGAAAGAGTGGTACAAAGGAAAACCACATTACACACACACACACACACACACGAAAATCTCATGACGGACTTAATGCTGAATGAGTCAAACTGTTATTTTTTTGCCATTCGACAGTTCGTAATTTGATGGTATACTCAAAACTGTTACCCCTACAATCGCAAAATAAATACTAACATGCGAGAAGCAGTCACTCACATCAGTGTTTATCCCTTACGCTACGTTATTGGTCACTGAAAATAATTTTGAAGACCTGAAATTCTTAAGGGTTACTTCTCAATCAGCTGCAATTATTGTGCAGGAGACGTGTATACAGGTCGGCAGACACACCGTAACTGAATTAATATTGCGCAGTAGTGTCCACACGCTGTTAAATATATTGTGCAGCCCTTCAGTATTACCCTTAGACGGTCAGTATTATTGCACGATATTACTGACCATCTAGGGGTATCTTAAGGTTGACAGGTTCAGTTTGTGTCCCGCAGTAAGTGTACTCCGTCTTGGCTATAAAAAACAATAAATTAATGACATATGAGGATGTGACTGCTGTTTGTTCGGAGAAACAAAAAAAAACAGAGGCAATGTGCTGGCAGAACGTCGAATTTTGAGTGTTAAACCGTGTGGTACAAGAAACAACCACCAGGCTTTAAAGGATTAATAAAGCAGAATGGAAGAGAGGGACACACCGACCAGCAAATAAGCCGCTTTCTAGTGAAAATGGAGTGAGATAAGGAATAATTTGCTTTACAGACGTGGGCTGATAACAGGTCTTCTGTTCGTACGTAACGCTGTGTATCGATTTAACTATATTTGTTTTATATACTTGTAGTTCACAGAGACCAAGACAGTAGATACAGGACACAGCAATCATTCAGTCGGGGGTAGGCGCCCCACTGCGGCTGACTGCAGTGGTGACGCTTGCTACTTCTAAGATCTGGTCCTGAGTCCCGGGGGGGGGGGGGGGGAGAGGGGGTGCTCGACGCCAAGACGGACGGCCTGACTGTCAGTTTTAATGTGACTTGGACTTCGAATTCCCTTTGTGTCTGCTGTATCCGAGGACATGACTTCCCTGTGACACGTTACTGTTTTTCCTCGCTCAGCTTATGCCGCTGTTCTGAAGATAGTAGAGGCAGCAGGTTTCTCGGAAGCATCTGTATTTATCTACCAGACTGCACGATGTCACATCACAGAAGACAGAACACTGCTGTGAGAACGTCAAGTCTCAGATGCATACCCAGGTTTCTTGTGTGTACCGCGCGTGCCTGTGATACATTACAGTCTACATTGATTTAGTGCCTAGAATGTTTGACTAAGTCTTCTGGCGACCCGCGGATTGCTTTCAGCTGTCTGTTGTATGAAACTGTCCATCGCTTCTCAACGTTTCTGAGAAGTTCCTTATGTTACGTCTGGCTTGTAGTAGATTATGTAAGTTTTTATAATTTGAAGTTGTCCCGGCGCATGGTTTGACCAAAAGGTTTTCGGGCTGTCAGTTGCACCTCAGTCAAAGTTTAGGATATGGTGTCCAAACGAAGGATCAGCAACATCTTCATATGTCTTAAAATTTGAGTCTATCCATTTGTCTGTCTACTTATCTGTCTGTCTAATCCAGTCTAATGTAATCCACCTTCTGTGTTTCTATCCATCCATATTTGTCTGTCTGTCTGTCTGTCTGTCTCTCTGTCTGTCTCTCTGTCTGTCTGTCTGTCTGTCTATCTATCTATCTATCTATCTATCTATCTATCTATCTATCCGTCCATCCATCCATCCGTCCATCCATCCATCCATCCGTACATCCATCCGTCCATATATCCATCCATCCATCCATATAACTGTCTGTCTGTCGATCTATCTATCCATATGTGCGTGTGTATACATATATACGTATACCCGTATATGTGTTTAAGTACACATATCCGGTGCTGTAACGGCTATTTCTGTTTTAATTTCATTTCCTACGTTATTCATCCCATTCTAGCCGATCTTACTAGAATCTCATTTTAGTGGCTACTAATGTACTTGTCAATTTTTTGTCGCCATGAATAACTGTTACGTATTTAACAGTTTTTGAAGTTTCGAATTTTTCTCGTCGTTGAGGTGTGGGTTCAGCCGGCTGTCGTCGAAGCCCAGGGTGGACTTCTGTGAACTTAGTAATAACATTTCAAATTATCCATGTTCCGTGCAGTAACGCAAGTCGCCGTGTACATTGCAGAACCTGCACTGTAATTGGATACAGTGATGATATACAAGCATGTGGCAATCTTGCTACATGTTTCGGCCTTTTTCGGCCATCCTCAGGGAGGTATTCAACAAAGAAAATTGCAGTAATGGCTGTTTATGTCATAGATGTGCAATGGTAGAGTTCAAATACAAATATTATCCCTTTAAAGACGAAGCGTATCTGTTTTATATAAGGACTCAGTCCGTACCGCGCTGTAAACACTCTCCACTTCGGTTATGAAAACCAGTCTCTTAATGTTTGATAAGGCAAAAGTTGCTGTTTGTTCTGAGATCCGTACAAAACACATAAACGCAATGTGGGCACCACATAGAATTTTTTAATGTTAAACCTGGTGGTATGTAAAGTTACCGCTAGGCTTTAAAAGGTTAAACTAGTTAAACAGATTAAAAAGCACAGCACGGCGCGTGTCATAATGGTTATTATTGGATTGCAGACAAACATTTATTCCTGGAAAACATCTTCGTTTTCAGGGATGTATCCCTGTGTCTTGTGTGGCTCTTTATATCACCATGGCTGTTTATATCACCACGGATGAATGGAATATATATATTTCCTTTCCTGTGGCGCAGCAGCCCCAATCGGTCCTAGGCCGCCTCCTTTTGGACGTTTCTAGATAACACTCAAACGCACCACACTCGGAAGGACTCCTCTGGACGAGTGATCGGTCCGTCGCAGAGACCTCTACCTGACAGCCCACAACACTCACAAGAGATAAACATCTATGCCCCCGTGGGATTCGAACCCACGATCCCGGCAAGCGCTCGGCCGAAGGCCCACGCCTTAGGCCGCGCGGACACTGGGATCGGCGTATACGGGGTATACACAAAAGAATGGTGCGGTTTCAAAAGTTAACAAGGAATTTATTTCGCACCTTACACGGGCACAACGTACACCGTCAGCAGCGGCAACTGTCCAAGTTTCTCATGCGTTAATCACAATCCTTCAATGTGTGCACCCTAGGTCACACGACACACATCCGCACGGTAATCAAATTCATCCCAGACTCGGTGTAGCATGTCCGCTGTAATGGTCTGCAGTGCATGCGTTATCCGATCGCGAAGTTCCTTGAGGGACATGGG
>BLKM01000610.1:89421-213398 GCA_013340265.1 Coptotermes formosanus
GAAACTTGGACAGTTGCCGCTGCTGACGGTGTACGTTTTGCCCGTGTAAGGTGAGAAATAAATTTCTTGTTAACTTTTGAAACCGCACCATTCTTTTGTGTATATCCTGTACATAGTGAACAATAATAAAAATTCAGTTTCCATAAAAGGCAGGAATTTCGTTACCTGCGTAGCTACTACCTACTTCTGAGAACTCTGTGTTACGGTGTAACTCAAGTCTGCAGGCATTCACACAAACTGCGTCCCAGCCCAGGGTTAAAAGAAATCTGTATTGCTGCCGTATATCAGCAGTTAATCACAGTGTCTTAGTCAATAATGATCGCAATAATAGTTACTTGTTCCCTGTGAGTCAAGGCCATGAAGTTAATATAGGGCCTTAATTTCAGCTCGCAGCTCAGTCTAGGTTATAAAACCTTCTGTGCTACCAATCAGCTGCCCTTCTCTTCTAGTAATTCTTTTGAATGTGAAAATTGATGCCTTTCTGTGCGGAATTACACCCCCGCCCACAAACCTCTGTAGAGTTAGTTATCAATTGCTAGAAAAATAATATCCCACCAGCTCTTGGCCGACAGCGTCTGTCAATTAAACTCGAGTCCCTGTGGTGTAATACTAACTTTATCTCGCAATCGTTCTCCCCCCTATCAACTTTCTCTTTCCTGAACGGATTTCTTTTCGTGTATCTGACTTTCTGCTGTTACACCCTTTCGCTCTTCAGAGTTTTCTTTGCCCTATCCTAGCTCTCTTCAGATGACCTCTTTCGATACGTCCAAGTATATACACAGCTTTTCACAAGTGTTGCCTCTGTTGATCGGTCAAATAAAGCTGTCTCCCTTCAGGAGCGGATTCAGCAACCAGTGCAACCAGAGACTGCGGAAGTGGTAAAAGAATAAACCTTGGCCCACAACCAACCTGTCTGCTGTACTTTGTCATACTTCATAATGCCACGGTAGACCTCGTGAAATACCACAGAGCGTCGCATCTTAATTTCTATGCAAGTAACTGTAAGTGGAATATATAATCGTAGTAAGTTCTTACATTCTGTATGTTAAACTTCACGTTTTTAGATAGCGGGCAGGGAGATAAAATTTCTGAATTTAATGGTAGCAAACGTTCTCCCAAATTAATCTGTTCTTTTCTTTCCTCCGTAAGTGCAATTTTGTTTGTTATTGTTTCAAAATATTCCCACTTCGCTAACTTTTCAAAGGACTGTTATTAATCCTTACGGCATGATTTTGGCGAGAATTCTGGTAACGATACATAAACATACTAGTATTTGTGCTGTACCAACTTCCATATTAACGCCCAACAGAGCTTTTGTGCTGTTATTTCTGGTGTTTAGGTTTTCGCTTGATAAACTGACATGATCAGCGTAGACCATACGTCTTTGTATCCCAGCTGAGTTCCTGTTCCTCCCCGGACTTTCTTGACCTGCTTAAAAAGGTAAAGCAATCCCATTACAGGCCTGGACAGGCCCTTAGGGTTCCAGGAGGTTGAAGCTCCAAGATTTCTAGACAGTCGCACATGAAGGCGGTAAGGTTGTCAGTCCTACACACCGGCCACCTTTACCCCGGAGGAAATATTCCTGGTATTCATTTCTGTTACAGTGCGACCGAAAGGATTATGTCTATGAAAAATTCCAGTGACAACATCGAGAATTAAACCCGCGACCTTCCGGTTTGTAGCGCACTGCCTCAACCAACTGCGCCACCGCATGCCCCCGTGACCTGCTTCAAGACTGTAAAAACAAAGTTACCTTTTATTTCGTACACAGGTAACAGAGACGCGGAATCGGAAGTTACCACAGCATAAGAATGCTTTATTTTAAAGGTGTTGTTCACGGAGTTTCAGTTTCTAGTGCCAGTATCTTACATGCACTAACATTTATCTAGTACGTGTGAAAGAATTCCGTGGCAGTTAATCGTAGGCTGCTGTGTAATGCCCTTTCCTTCTCGAAACCTAGCAACTGATATACAATTCGAGCCGGAGATTGTGTCCTCCGTCAATTCGTCTCTGAGTTGTGGCGCCTTTCTGTCACTACCACTGTGAAGTCAGCCTGTTCGTGTGTGCTTAAGAGCACCGCTCTTGGGGTTTGAAAGTATAGCTCCACCCATTCTTAACCTTGACACTAGATATAAACGAGTAGGCGGCTTCGTACTCCACCTACTGTGTCAGGTACGAAGTTCCCATTGTACGCGTTCGCATAGCGACCCACGTGGGTGTGGATGTGGCGACGAAACAGATTAACCATTTAAAGACGGAACGTATCTGTTTTATGTAAGGACTCGGTGCGTACCGCGCTGTAAACACTCTCCACTTCGGTTATAAAAACCAGTCTCTTAATGTTTTATAAGGCAAAAGTTGCTGTTTGTTCTGAGATCCGTACAAAACACATAAACGCAATGTGGGCACCACGTAGAATTTTTTAATGTTAAACCGGATAGTACGTAAAGTTACCGCTAGGCTTTAAAAGGTTAAAAGTTCTGTTGCGGAAACTCGAAGCCCGCTCGCCCAGCTTATGGGGAGTCACTGGATTGAGCTACCCCTTCATCAAGATTTTAAATGTCTGGTCAATTTTTCTCCTTCTTTTTGGAATAGTTATTGAAGACGTCAGAGACACTAAAGAGACATGTGTGAGAAATTACTAAATTCATTACTTCAGTTGGGGTTAAGAAGAGGCCATACGAAAATTGACTTTGTTGTGGAGGTAAAAATGTAAGGTAAAGGTAAACATGTCCCATCACAGGCCCGGACAGACCCTTACGGCTCCAGTGAGGTGGGGCTTCCGGGATTTCTACATTTGGCTCATAAAGGTGGTAATGTTGTTAGCCCTAAGCACTGGCTGCCTTTACTCCCCCCTCTCAGGAGATAGTCTTGGTACTCATTTGTGATAGCGGCTAGCTCGACCGCAAGGCCGTAGTGCTGCAGGTCCCTATCGCGAATCGAACCCGCAACCTTCCGGCTTGTAGCGCAGTTCCTCAGCCAACTGCACCACAGTGTACCCGTTATGATGGTGTACCCTGAACGTGAAGGTAACGAGTTTCTCAGAAACAGTATTACGCATCTACACAGGTCACACCCTGGAAGACCATAATCTGGGTACCGTAGCCAATCTGCACTACGTTCAGAGTGTGTCATATGAAGTAAAGGAGGGTTAGAATAACATTCTGAATTCGCTGGAGTTCAGCTTCGCGCTCTTCTTTTAAATATGAGCTTCATTAGAAAGCATCTTTGCGATGTTTAGGCTACATCATGCGTGTCATATATAAGCTTTCACGGGGAACAGGTGCCCTAATGTCCGCTTGGATTACCATTTATGTCTAAGCTGAGTTATAAACCAACGTTTCGGAGATCCATTCTGTCTCTGTCATCAGGGTCGATCGATATGTACTCGAAGCACTCCGTTTTACGCAATGTGCGTGAAAGAGGCGGACACAGACCACGTTGTGATCGATCGTACTTTATGGTCGTAACATTTTGTGTTTGTAGCATATATATATATATATATATTACAAACCCCAGTTCTGACTTGAAGCGACAGAAACATCTCAGCAGTTATATCTTGATACTGGAACTCGGACGGGAAGGAAGAAATCTGTTTACGGTCGTTTGAAGCCGACGGTCCATCTCAGCGCGAACGAAGACAGTACTTTAGAGTAGGACATCCCCATATGGATTGCGTACCTAACGTAACGTTTGTCATTATTCCAACTATCTAAAGCTCCCTTCCTTAGCACGTGTTTCCTTTAGAATCAACTCTGCGAAAATAATGAAAGCATTTTGCTTTCCTGTCATGCCACGTGTCATTTTCATGCCCTGTATTTTTTCTTCCCCTTATGATTCCCATGCTGTTAAGAGTAACAGCAGTGCTTTTCTCATCACTCAGTCGCCCACGCGACGTCGATGCGGAGCGACTCTGATGAGTACTTTGACCTGACTCATACCCCACGTGTGTGGATCATCTCCCACCCACGGTTCTCAGGGATTCCCAATCAATTGCCAGTAGCAATAGCCCGACCGCTCTTGTCTCGGCAGTAAATACAGTTGATGTCCTAAGCTTCCATTGCCCATCTGGATATTTTTTCTCACCACTCGATTTATTCTGGGATAGGAGGCATTAGCGTTTATAGTCTGTCACATCCTTCTTTACACCTCCAAGGTCGAACCAGTGGTATGAGATTTTGCTAATAAATGTCATGGCTTCCTGCGGCCCTGTTTTAACTCGTTAATGATTACGGAAAGAAGGACAGTCGTCTCACGCCAGCGACACGTTTGTTCCACGCACACTGGTCTGAACGAACACTATTGTAGGCTTTGTATTGTTTATCTCCGTACACTGAAATCAACTTCAGAAATGAAAGCCAACTGAATGGACAATTTTTCATTAATTTATTACGCGTTTTCTTCATTTTCCCTCCGGCATATTTCGGCGATATGCCATCTTCAGGGAGGAATACATCACTTTATTATATAAAACACTTAAGACATTAAAATGTGCTCTTCGTGCTACTGTAACAGTCTTCTTAAAATGTGTAAATCCTCTAATATTCTCACAAAATTTCTGTATTGTTGCGTGGTTTTTTGGTGTTATGATCTTGGTTTGGAGATGTGTGGCTTTGTTATGAATGGAATCAGCTGTGTTGGCCGTGTGTGTGTGTGTGTGTGTGTGTGTGTGTGTGTGTGTGTGTGTGTGTGTGTGTGTGTGTGTGTGTGTTTTGGAAATTGGTTCTATTTCCGTTTTCGAGTTAGAAGGGTACGGACTCCTAGGTACAGCCATTGTCATAACCTAGACAGCGGTCAAGGAAATATAACCCATATGCGAAACTTGTGCGTCTGTATATTAACCCTTTAAAGACGAAGCGTGTCTCTTTTCTATAAGGACTCAGTGCGTACCGCGCTGTAAACACTCTCCACTTCGGTTATAAAAACCAGTCTCTTAATGTTTTATAAGACAAAAGTTGCTGTTTGTTCTGAGATCCGTACAAAACACATAAACGCAATGTGGGCACCACGTAGAATTTTTTAATGTTAAACCTGGTCGTATGTAAAGTTACCGCTAGGCTTTAAAAGGTTAACGACTAAGACGATCGAACAAGTCCAAATAATTCGCCTTAAACCGTGTGTCAGAGTATAATCGGATGTAATTCAGTAATAATCCTCATATGTACTTTATATTTACAAATATTTGCTTTGCTTCACTTTCTTATTCCTCACAGTCATTTTGAGTTTATTCTTTATTAATGCAACGGGACGATTTTTGAGGTCTTTTTGGTCTGACAGTCGTCAAATCCTGCCGCGGTGTATAACCCGACGTCATTCCATTTCCCAGCTACTCCTGTGGAAGGCCGTTGCAATAAACAGGATGCCGTATCCCTCGCGATTCTCTATTCCACACATGACTGCTACAGCTAAACTGCGGCTGTTCCAGTCCGCCATTTTTCCAATAATATTTTACACATCGGGAGGCTACGTTCATTCCGTGTGCCCATCATTTTGAAACGTACAGCGGATCGATAATGTTCTTTGATGGTATATGGTGTGGATAAGTGGATACAAACTGTGGTACGCGTACCCCTGGCTGTGCGTCAAGGATTAGCAACTAGCATCTCGACAGTGTGAAACAGCAAGTTCTTCGGGTTCTAGTTACCTGCTTGGCCATACAAGTTGGCTGGAACGATAAGCTTGTTGCCTCAGTTCCTTATGTGTCTGATTCGAATCTCGACCAAGACGCTGATCAGGAGTGAAGAATTAGGGAAGTCCCTGCAGGCAAACTGAGATGTTTCCCTAAGTTATGCCACGACCGCCTGTCGTCCACATGTTTTGAGATTCATCTTTCGCTAACATCCGTTTATTCGGCGTCGTGTGCCGTAAATTTGTTTTTTGTACTCCTACATGCCCTAGACAGAGAAGACAGGAAACGGTGAGCCATAAGGATTGCTTGTTGTAGATAGGGACGATATCGCATCCTAATTTAACTGCAGATAAATCAGAAATATTTTAAGGCTGAATTGAGAATAGAGAGAACCGAAGTATAAAATATCATATACACTCTTCTACTTCGTTAAAAGCCTGATCCAGTTAACACACTGAATCGTCGTAAGATTGATGCCCAGCCTGGCAGGGTAGCCTACTGTTCATACTTTGCCCAGGTTCTTTAGACATTGCCTGATTCTGGAGTAACGCCATGCTACTTGTACTCCCATGTAGAAATGAGGCTGCAGTGTCCAATATTTCAAGAGTAGTCCCATAAATATCCAACCACAGACAGGATAAGGAATAGGAGACGTACAGGATTACTGTGAAGTGATTTCAGCAGGTCTCTTCTGATTAATGACGGTCATCTTTTAAGTGAGTAACCAGTAACAGGTAAACCTCTAGCGTGTAAGTCCTTACCACCGTATCACCATACATCTTCATGGACTGTGGAATCCTTTCTTTAAAATGTGTCTCCCTTGAGCGTAATTTCATATTAATATAGTTCATTTCCCGAAACTTCATTAAATTACTGATTTTACAACGGACACGGATTGTGTTCTCTGTGAGCTGAGAACTGAAGTTTTATTTATAATTTAAAGGCATTTCAGTCACCCTCCACATAAACACGTCCAAAATAATTGTGATGCGGGGAAAAATTATTCAAGGATTATGTACCAGAAATTGAATGAATGTGAAACGTATGCGTGTCAACAAAGCAGACAAGCTGAAATGATTTGTCTCGTATGTGACAGGTAATCTCTGTTGATTGCCTTATATAACGGACGTTGATGAAACTGCAGGTGTTGTATGATTGTATAGTATTACGTGGTTAAATGATAAACACAGTTAATAGTTAAATACATAAGCATTTCAGGAGGCGGTCATAACCTGTTTCAGGGGACTAATCCGGCACCAAAGCCATTCCTTCCTGAGTACAAGTGTAAATCGGTTCGAGTACAGTAGTCCGATCGACCGTGTTGGAATACAGACAGATTCACAAAACACTCGTTCTCTCTTAGCTCCTTCCGTTAGTTTTACTTTGTCTTGACACTTTAATTCTTTTGTCTTGTGACATATGCACTTGTAATTTTTTGTCTCACTTTCTGTGAGACAGAAGAATTTCAGACATCATTTTAGAATATCTGTGGTAAAAAGAAACTTGGCACACAGCCCGGAAAAGAACCACGATGTGAACTGTCAGTCATGTGGTGGGCTGTTGGTACTACGGTGCGATGTGTGACGCAGAAAGCATATAAACTACTGAGTCACACAAGCGCGGGCTTGCACAGGTAGGCCTGCGTGAGCTTTAGCTTATGTATTGGACTTATTATGTCCTGACGCTAGATTACATCCTGTAAATAGAAAGGTAAGTTTTGAATTTTGAGGAATGGGGTAAGGGGTGCTCGTAGCCTGATGTGTTATATCATCATTACTTCCGTCTGCAGGTGCTGGCAACACCGCGTGAGCCATAAGAGGCGGTGTTTAAGCTGGTATTAGAATCAGGACTTCCCGACCTGTGATGTCTGTAAGATTTGTTTGTTGACTTGTGCCGTTGCTCCCCACAAATTCAATAAGCTTATGATTTTTCTTTCATTCAGAATATGTCGGTTGATCTCACTTGTTCGCACGAGTTTATTTTTAACAACCCTGTCACTATCTGAGGTTATACCTTATAGGGTCGAATGTTGATCTGATCGTTCCTCAGTGCTTTCTTGCCTTATGGTTGTCTGAATAAAACTTTGTTTTCATTTGCCATATTTCTTATGCATGCTACATTTCCACTTCATTTAACCTTCTGGCAACCCTAATAATAGGTGGTGAAGAATACAACCCCCACAATGTGCCATTTACACTGTCTTAAGTTTTAAATAATATTACTTACCTAACATTCTTCCATTGGCGTTTGCTAGTTGCATTCTCTGGGCGGTGGGGCTGTTCCTGCACAAGGAGAGATTAAACAGATGAGTATTGATTTTTGTCGGTACTAATTTGATCAGAAACAATTCTACGTGACAGTGTTGTACTTAATTACAAATACAGCAGCCCACGTCCAACTGAAGCAGTGATGTTCTACAGACGCAGTGATTTGCATTTTATCGCGGCACGAAAGTACGCCGTTCCATTGCGAGGTCGCATAGGATTGATCAAGACGAGCGAAAATTTTATAATTGTAAGCTTTGGAAACACCTTAAAAATCAAATACACTTAATTGCGAAGGTGGATAGAAATGTAAAATGGCATAATTAATTAATATCCATAGTAGCTACTGTGCTGGTGCACTGTGAAGTTAATTGAGAAAAGTAGGTAGAAAATTTTTACATGGTTCCGGGGTCTGTAAAATTTACTTATTCCTGCATTAAAAATTTGTGTAAAAGTTGGCAAATGAAAGTCAGATGAATGGCATAAGTAAGTTATTTTAATAATATTTAAAGGATCTTGATAAATGTTATTATTTTATAAAAACGAAACTGCATTTTTTAAACAAATGAAAACCCGATGAAGGTGTATCTTGCACATGTACACACATACACATACACATACACACACGCGCGCTTGGATAAAGGTGGAGTCTCTGATAACATGGGGCCACCATAATACCGTAAAGTTTGGAAGGCATTAACTGCCAACATTTCGGCGGGATCTCCTGCCTCCATTTTCAAGTTTTTATGAAATGTGTTCTTTTAATTTTGTCGTTTAAATTTGAAAAATGCAGCATCCACGGCTGTGAATACATATGCGAGCGTGGTGGCGTACCTGTACGCATGAGTGGCCAGAGTCATGCACCGGACACCTGACTGCCAGACACGAGCCCACCGCACCCGTTGAGCGGGAGGCAGGTTAGGCCCAACAGCGGTTCTGGATGCTTTGGAGAAATGTATGTTACTGATGCAGGGAATCGAACCATAGTTTCTAGGGCGTCTTCAGGAACCAAACTAGTAATAATGATGCGTGATTTACTTTGTGACCGGCTCTTAGAATTGCCTGACTCATATTAACCACAGCCTTCTATACGTTCTCTTATTTTGTTCTGTGAGAGACAAAGAACTGTTGCATTTTCGCATTGAAATTCGAAGCTAAGCTGGAAAGTGTAAGAAGCTATCATTCTTTGGGAGAGAATGACGTCACGAGAGATTTCTGAACGAGTTCCTTAGGGCTATGCGGGGGGGGGGGGGGGGAGACAAGGATAAATCGGCGGACCTTTGCGAATAAAAAAGATAGAAACAAAGGAGATCAACGGGAGAAAGAGATAAGAGGAGATTTTTGTGAGGAGGTTACATGATTCTGTAGTTGTTAGAGGAATGGCAGAAGCCGCGCCACACTTTGTTCGGCTTTTATGTCACAACATCACAATTGTCCTTGGAGGTCTAAGGGGTCTTTTGTTTCATCTCTCACGTGACAATCCTAGCCCCACCAGTTACACATCGTCAACAGAAGAACATTTCGGAAGGCCCACTGAATACATTCTGGGACAGATGCTCCACGTCCTCATTTTCACTGTTTTCACATTTATGCCGCAGCGACAGACTAGTAAAGTGTTTTTCAGAATCACGCGCATGGCAGCAAACTAAGGCCAGCACCTTGTTTAATGATTAACGGAATGTCAGATCAAATAGTCTTGTACGGCCGTATATGTGCGCATACGTAGACTGTGCTCATGGTATTATATATGCTTCTTATTGCCTTTAAATTTATAATGTTCTGGCATGGATGTGATGAAGTTTGTGTCTAGCGCAAGTGGAGAACACAGTTGAGTTCGGAGAGCAGGGAGCTGAGAAGAATATTGGGAACTGGACGAGAGAAAAGAGTAGAATGGGGAAAATTACGTTAGGAGGAAGCGTATAATTTGTATTCGCCAGGGATCGCCGCGATAATCAACTGAAGAAGTGTGAGATTGGCGGTACATGTAGAACTCACGGTAGCGATGATAAATAGGAACTTTCCTTTTGTCATTCGCAAATTCTCGCAGTATCCATGGTTTCCAGTTCTTAGTGAATTTCGAATTCCTTAATTTTTTTATATTTCCGGCTTCTTTCTTTGTTTCCTTCGTTATTTACTTCAAGTGCATAATTTATTCTGTGTTTATGTTTTGCATTTTTGTTTCCTTACATTGCCCCTCTTTTCTAACTTAACGTTGCGATGTTTTTTTCATTTATATTTCCGTTCCAGAAGTTTCATGTCGAACCTCTGCCGAAGTCAGCAAACAAGACAAGTTTTTCGTGTATATCTCTAACCTTTCCAAGAAAATGGCCCTCAAAGTACTTTTAAAGTAATTGATCTTGCTCCTTCTTCACCATCATTCTTCATAGCCCTCAGTTTCTTTTCATTCTTCTTAAAGCAGTCAGTGAATTCTGCATTCACACGTCTCATTTATTACTAATGCGTTTAACGACTCCGACAGTTTCTCCGGCGATAGGTCTGCAGCATCTAGTGACAATGGATAATTAACATTGAATTCGAAAACTTGGGGAGGGAAACGATCGTGCCCGAATCAGAGATATTATCGCAATATAAGAGTAGTATTGAAGGAACTGACGGAACCACGGAACACCCCATTGAGGATGGACAGACTCGGGGCCTATATTTGAACCCGGGAACTCCAGAATACGAAGCGGAAGTGCTATTCGTTTGACCGTGAAGTTCTGTCACACCACGTGTACCCGTCGAGGAACATTAATTTCTCTCTTCTTTGAGGTAACCTTGTATCCAACTTCGTCTACCTTCTTTTTCTTATGTTTCCTAGTATGTCTCTTCGGCGTCTTATTTTCGTTGATGGGTTAAAAATTAACTTTTTAATATTATTGCTTCCGTAACGTCATACTTTCAACGATAAATGTATGGTTTGTATCACGAATTCAAGAATTCAAATAAATAAGGCTTCTATTTTTAATCATAGCATTTTGCATTGTCCGTATATTTTATTACTATTTATTACAATCGTACTAAGTACACTCAATAAGTTATATACATTCTATTTTCTAAGAATAAGGTTCCTTTTTACCTGAATCACGTTACGGAGAGAGAAAACAGGATGAACAATTTGTTCTTGTGATCTTCTTTAAATTACAAACACTGGGGGAGAACAAGGCTGTAGTTTCTAAAGGATTAACCCTTTAATGACGAAGCGTATCTGTTTTATATAAGGACTCAGTGCGTACCGCGCTGTAAACACTCTCCACTTCGGTTATAAAAACCAGTCTCTCAATGTTTTATAAGGCAAAAGTTGCTGTTTGTTCTGAGATCCGTACAAAACACATAAACGCAATGTGGGCACCACGTGGAATTTTTTAATTTTAAACCTGGCGGTACGTAAAGTTACCGCTAGACTTTAAAAGGTTAATATGTTATAAACACGCTAGATGATGAGGTTGGTTATGCTTCTGCTATAGATTTATATTTGAAATGAAATCCGGAAAGAAATATTTGGTCCAGTCTTCTTGTTAAACGATGACCTACAAGGGGAGGAAAACCCAGTGCTGTCATGCCACTTTGTGAGGCGAGATTTCCATCTCTTGTTCACGTGAACAATTTGCTTGTCTCGGAACTTAACGCTGGCCACAGATCACACAGTCAAGAGCTACGTAACGTATCGGGGTCCAGCTAGACTTTCAGAACACCGGAGGTTGACAGCGCTGACTCACTTTGGTAGACCTCTGAGTTCATAATAGAAATTGTCGATGAAAGAGTATAGATTTTGTACGTCGTCCGTCCGTTCAGAACGTGACTCTGCATAACGTCGAGTGCCGCTGTATTGGTCTTAAAAGTGCAAAGAAACATGCCTGCTGTGTGCATGTTGACTAGTGCAAAACCGTTTCGGTGTTAGAGGAAATGTCGCTGCACTGCATTATCTTTCTTGCCCGATAATGATGGCATATTTAAATGAAAATAAATGAGACCGAAATTGACACTGATTGCTGATGACGTGCTCTAATAATGGGCGAGCTGGGACAGCGTAGTCGGTATATCCACTAGGCCACGGGCTGGACGGTCCGGTGTTTCGAATTCTCATAGGGGTATGAAATTTCTATTTTCTCTGAAACGTCCGGGCCCGCTCTGGGCCCAGCCAGCCTTCTATTTAATGGCTGCTGAGGTTCTTTCCAGGGTTTAAATTGACCGGGGAGTGAAGCTAGCCGCTCACATCCATCTAGTGCCGAAGTTAAGAATGAGTGGATTTGTATCTCTGCTCCCGTTGCATGCCTTCATGACATGAAGGGGGGGGGGCAACCTTCACCTTTAACCCTTTAAAGACGAAGCGTATCTGTTTTATATAAGGACTCAGTGCGTACCGCGTTGTAAACACTCTCCACTTCGGTTATAAAAACCGGTCTCTTAATGTTTTATAAGGCAAAAGTTGCTGTTTGTTCTCATATCCGTACAAAACACATAAACGCAATGTGGGCACCACGTAGAATTTTTTAATGTTAAACCTGGTCGTATGTAAAGTTACCGCTAGGCTTTAGAAGGTAAATAATGGGTACGACGTTGGGAATATTTGCTTTCCTTCGTTGTCAGATTGATTCGGACAGTTCAGGATCTACGCATTTCAAAGTGCTGAGTACAGTACATTACGTTAAAACACACGGCTTTTAAAGGTTCAGTTGCTGAACATGTAGAGGTGTGACAGATCTAATTTACGCAACGACGCCGTACCAACTGCAGGAGTTCTGTAGTAACGTAATGTAGTATTGGAGTGTTTGCCCCTCAGTCCAATGAGGACACCACTCGCTGCATCTGACAGTCTGCGCTAAACGAACGCAGCGTCAGAAGGAAATACTGGGCCTACCACTGACCTTGTACGTATATTCGAGGATATCCAAATCTGCAACTCGTGTTAAGAATGTCAGCAGAGTATATGCACTCATACAAGTGTTGTTGCTGCACGTGTCAGCGCTCCTGGAATTCTGATATTCAAGAAATCATTTACCCGGCTGAGTGAATATTCTGTAGTCTCCAACCCAGTGAGACGTGTAATTCATCACCTCTAATTCCTAAGCAAAACCATTTTTCACTATCGAACACTGTGTGGCGCACCCCACAATAATAGTTATTATTTATTTATTTATCCCATAAATCTTCAGGGATAAGACCACTTGGAATATAAAGGCACTGTTGGAAGAATTATATTAAAATGGATGTCAGGGAAGTACTATTTGACGGTGTAGATGAATTGAAGTGTCTCGAATAGAATATAAGTACTGGATCTTTTAAGACTGTAATGAACCTTCCCATCCCTTAAAAATTCGGAGATACCGTATCGCAATTGAGTGGTTTAGTCGCCGGTTTCTCACCACCAGGCCCGGCTCCATATGCACGCCAGCCCATATGGGATATGTATCTCTAAGTATACTTACTTCGGTTTCCCCTTTTATTTTCATTCCACCAATGCTCTGCGCTTCACATTTATCTACCACCGACACTGCATGATCTTATATATTGGTAGTGAATCACTTAAAAATATAAATGAAGGGCTGGGAATTTCTTGACCAGGTGAGTGGCTTAGCTTGTGAGAATCACTCCATTGAGGTTTTTGTTTAACAGGTAAGGTATTCCCTGTCAACGCCATGAAGGCATATGGGGGGGGCAGAGATATTGCTCCACTGATTCTTAACCTAGACCCTGGATAGATATGAGCGGTTAACTTCGCGCCCCGGCCATTTACGCCCGAGAAAGAACCCCGAGGTTGTTATTTATTTGTGTTTATTTAAAGTAAAATATGTGCAGTCATTCTTTCAACGTTTGATATCTAGGTCATCGCCTTGTAAAATATGTGCAGTCATTCTTTCAACGTTTGATATCTAGGTCATCGCCTTGTAAAATGGCATTCACTGTTTTCTTTTTCCATGATACACAGTGCTTTGGTAGACAGAGATCTCATACAGAAGGTCAGGTCTTACCGACAAGAAGAAATGTTTGAATTGTATTCCACTGGCTGCATGGCTCCTGTACTTAATCTAACAGAGGGGGGGGGGGGGGGCAAGCAGTCGAGAGGGAATTGAACAAGTGAAAGAAAAAAAGAACACAGCGCAATAAAGTTGGAGACAGAATCAAAGTGAGGAAAAGAGAAGCAATGTTACAGGAGGAGGGTGTGACAAGGATGGGAAGAAGAATGGTTCATTTTGGCGAGGCAAGACAACAGCAAGGGTCTGGCAGACATCGGAACTTGGCCACGAGCAAAGCCTTCGAGTTAAACTTGTCGTGGTAGTGCTTCGTTTTGGAAAACTTGGGTTCCGCTCCGCCCCAGCCTACAGCAGGAGCACGAGTGCAGCAGGCGGTTTGTGTTCAGCTTATACTTGCGCGCTGCGCCATTCAGCGTGCTTCTGTTTCAGTGCACTATGTTGTTGTTATACGCGTGTGGTAGGGGTATTATTCAAGGCACTGTGGTGGGATTTAATCGATTGTGTTAGTGTTTCACTTCTCTGAATTAATCCACAATACATTAATACGAGTAGCTGTGGAGAATGTAAGAAGATATGTCTTACGTGGTTCGTATTAATGTCGAGTCTGCACTCGTTCCTTTGTACGTTATTAGTCTTCACCTATCATAAATCAGGCCGTGTTGCGAGTTACGATTCTGCGTTGATTTTGAACTAAGGATCCTTATCGTTCTAAAGATTTGGCAGGATTCTCTAGGCAGCAGATCAGTGCGCCAAAATTAACCCATACACATAATTTTGTAAACTCTGTTAATTAATTTTTTTGAGTTGTTTTGAGACATTTGGAGTTGATGGTTTCGAAATTTGCTGATAATTAACGAGGTATCTCCGCCGATATTCGTGTATAATCACTGATATTCTTGGATGATAAAATTCCCGAGAATATATGGAGACGACCCAAAACGTGCAGGAAGTGACGCAGAAGACATGGTGTTTTGTAATGTGTTTTTATGAATTGCTTCGAAGTGTGGTAGCATTTGAACAGTTCGTGTTGTAAAGTATGTTTTGTGTTTTTATATGTAATTTTACAAGCGAAATACTCAGCCTAATTTAAATTCTACTGGATATTTTGAATGTCGGGCGTCTTTGTAATTAAAGAAATCTGACACGCCGTGTTATACATTTACAATGTATTCGTTTACAGAGAGTGCTGGATCCATTTTGTTTGTTTCTGTGATTTAATTCGTTAACTCGGAGTACAGGAGGAAGAACGTGATTTGTGTATGGCAGTTTTAGAGAGTGATGTAGTGTCTCTGTTGCTTGTTTCTTGAAACTCAGAAGATGTACACAAAGAATGAACAGCGTGTCGTCGTTAAATGTGAGAGTGTTCTTCTTGTTCTAAGAATAAAACGTGAAAACTGATT
Source organism: Coptotermes formosanus (assembly GCA_013340265.1). NCBI lineage: Eukaryota > Metazoa > Arthropoda > Insecta > Blattodea > Rhinotermitidae > Coptotermes > Coptotermes formosanus. The sequence goes on from BLKM01000610.1 coordinate 104,690, forward strand.
GGTTCTCTGCCGCTCCACAGAAGTGAGTAACTTATTTCAGGTTTGGCGAGGCGATTTTAAACCTACACTCACTCACTCATTCACGCGCGCGCGCACACACACACACACACACACACACACACACACACACACGTGTATGTGTATTTTATTAACACCGACGCATCGGGAAAATCACTTTGTGAAATATCTGGATACGAGTCCGGTTTATAACACACGTTTAACGAGTAATGTGACAAGTAGCCAGAAAATACAGACAGAAGTCCGCATTTTTCATACCGCCGTATGTGAACCTCGAATCCCAGACACAGGATTTGTTACAGTCAAAGGAACTGTGCGTGGAATTCTAAAGATGAGAATATCAGACCGGTCACTTATTTAGGAATGCTTTCTAAACTGAGGGGTTACGCGAAATCGAGTAAGAAACAGCAGTGTCTCTGTATTTGATTATTAATTGTTTATATATTCAATTTTAAAAGAAAAGCGTGTCACCATCTGAAGGCTGAAACTCATCGAGATTGTATACCGCAGTTCAGTTCCTACTTCGCAAATAGCAAATTCCATTTTCTCTACAGTCAGTTAATGTCACATAAGGGCCTAATCAGTGCCGATCGTGAGAATCCTACGAAAGCAATGAACACACTGTGGGCAAAATGCAGAATTGTCAACGTTACAGCACGTGATACATATAGATATATGCCGCTGGATATGAAGTGTTAACATTCATATTCTGCTGGGAGCCGGGGTAGCATAGTCAGTATAGTGACTAGGATAGGGGCTGTACGGTCCGGGGTTCCAATTCCAGTAGGGGCAAGGGGATCTCTTTCTCAGATAGACCAGACTGGCCTTGGGGCCCATCCAGGCTTCTAATAAATGGTTACCGGGGCTTTTTTACTTAGGGTAAAGCGGTCGTGCCTAGGTTATGAGTGAGTATAACTATGTGTTTACTCCTCTGCACGCCTTCGTGGTGTGGACAGGGACGACTTTGCCTTCTGTTCGTGTTCTAATCTTGGAGTGTGGTGTGAAATATAGACTTAGTTTCTGAAATATCATTTAATAGCCTGTAGATTAAAAGTACCAAATATCATAATTTTTTAAGGAGTGAAGAGAATACGTGCATCGTATAAAATTGCATCCCTTTGTGGCTTTTTGCATACATCTTTGCATTACCTTACAACTTGTGCAATGTACTGCATTGGAGTGGCTTGTGTTGTGACCATCAGCACGTATTAAAACACATTTTAACAGTTTCACAAACTGCACGCTTAATAGTGCACAGGGTAGCTAGCTTACTGCAATGCAGACTTCCTGAAGACAAATCGGACATCTTGTTCTGCATAAATCGAAAGTCCCTGGTTGAAATATGTGTTACCCTCAGTCTTTACACCCAAACGCAGAGTTGTGCCTTAAAAAGGCAATGACTGCTGAATCCAGCTTTTATATATATCTTGCTGTGTATTGTTTGGTAACGTGTAGCCTAGTAAGTTGAGAAAGCTTCGTTAAGTTCATTGTCAGTTGTTCAGAAGGCATTTATTATTTATGGATATAGTAATAATACAAAAAAACTTTAAACACCAACGAATGCACAAAGAGTTTTTTTCGTCAATTATAACACACTCCTACATGCTTCGACCCTGCTGGGTCATCCTCAGGGAGAAACCTTCCGTTGTCATTACACTAGGTTGCACTATACAGTTAAGCTGTGCACATTCTCGCTTAACTGTATAGTGCAACCTAGTGTAACGACAACGGAAGGTTTCTCCCTGAAGATGACCCAGCAGGGTCGAAACATGTAGGAGTGTGTTATAATTGACGAAAAAACTCTCTGTGCATTCGTTGGTATTTAAAGTTTTTTTGTATAATATAGTGCGCGGACATGGAACACATTAAACAGTAATAATATTTGGATATTCTGTGTATGTTTAAACATCTGGAAGCAGTCTTCGTGTAGCGAATGTGCGGACAACTAATTGCCCAATTACGCATGAGAAATTACTGACAATTAACAAAAGACGCTATACAGAGAGAGAGCACAGTCGTCTGGAAGCTGACATCGTGAAGGTTGGTAGCTGAGTATTGACGTTTAGGAAGCACTGACTTCTTCCATCATCAGGTTAAATCACTTTTCTACCCCGATGGAGGCAATAGGTTCCGCGACCTCACATCCCAGAATACCGTAATCTTGAACCGCCGTTATAACCGGTATATGTTGCATCTAGCAGTAGGCGAAATGTGCGTGGAATCGTGCAACAGGCGGGGTGAAACTACAAAACAGACAGCAAGCATTCCTGAAGTCAATTCGTAGCTGTGCACATGACCTCTATTTTAACTCTTTGATCTTAGAACACGTTTTGTAATGTGTAACAAGACAGAAGGGAACTTAGAGCATTTTACACCTCGTGCCAATTCCTTGAATTGTGTCACATTGACCTTTATTCTTAGTTATCCTTGTGACCACTTGACATATTTGTAGCACCATAAGTGTAACATACGCATGTAGTAAAAATTCTGGCCTTCCTTCCTGGCTGTTGTTGACCAGACAAGTCAAACAGCTGTTGGTTTTGATTGGTTCAACAAAACTTTCGCAAATAAGTGTGTTTATATACCTTCGAATTATAGTATAATTATGAATGGTGATTTGGAGAGGTTGTGGAAAAAGAGCAGCTGGCATATTTGAAGGCTGTGTATTATTAGACAAGCTTTTGGTTGGAGGCTGTGAATGAAATCACGAAAAGATCAATTAGGATGAAGGCTTACGTGTTCGAAGCTCGGACGGGGAACTTACAGCAGTTACACAGATATGCATACAGCTACGTGTAGGCCCTACCGTGGTATTTGCATTGTTATGTAATTATATAATTATTTCTTTCATCAGATTTATAATTAAATAAATTTCATGCGTAAACGCTTAGTTCTGACGGAAAATAGTCGCATAAATCCCCCCCCCCCCCTTACTGTTCATTTTTTTCTGATTGGACCGGCCAACTCCAGACCAAATTACGACAACAGAGACTGTGGTTGTTTCCTTAATCTTTTGTTTCAAAAATCTGGAAGTTATACGTAACACGTGCTGAAAAATTGTTTCTAAAGCAGATACGGCCCGTCTATTCGGAATTAAAAATCTCTTTCGAAACGCTATCCTGTAACCACTCTGAAAAAACGCTCCCCTTCTATGTGCATCATCCTGCAAACACCTATCCTATTATTCAAAAACTGGAAAACATTTAGATTTTATAAGAAAATAGAGAACGTCAGGACAAATCCAAAGAGCCCTAAGTAATATCCCATAACAAGTACGCAGTCCAGACACTACTCAACATTACCAAGAGAAAACACCTGTGTTTACGCTTACAAACGGAGGATAAAGATTAGCAACGTGTGGCTCGCACGAGGAGTACCGCTTCTAGGCGCGTTCCCAAATTGCGAAACGTGACTATTAGCTGCGTTGTGTCTGTCTGCCCGTCCGTTTGTCCATCCTCATGGAACGACTCGGCTCCCACTTGACGGATTTTCATGAAATTCGATATTTGAGTATTTCGCGAAAATCGGTCGGGAAAATTTGTTTCATTTAAATCTGAAAAGAATAGCCGGTACTTTACATGAAGATTCGAGTACATTTATGATAATATCTCTCTGAATTCTTCTTAGAGTAAGGAATTTTTCAGACAAGTTGTAGATAGGCTCAAAATACACGTTTTCTATTCGGTGACTTTTTTCTGAAAATGGTGCCCCTTATGAGATAATGTGGGAAAATTCGGTAGAGCCGGACAGGCCACAGATGACAAAACATATTACGGCATATGCGCTTTGCGTGCTGGATAGCTAAGGCTACAGACACACACTCAGCGTGTGTAATACTTACTGCTTTTCCATGGTAACAACGGTTACGCGAACGTGCCTCGATTTTACGTTATGCGTATGTACGTTGCCAGTCTTCTTAACTTTTAATTTCAGTGTAGAAAGTTACTTAACTTTAAACATCAATCTGCAGATGTTCCGGCTAAATTACATGGAGCTTTTTACGGCTTCCTAACAAACACTTAACCTTTCTACGAGTGTAAACAACTAATGAGATCTCGTTCTTAATACGAATATCACGTTTATGTACATAAAAGTTTCTCAAAGTAATTTTATTATTGATACCTGATAGCTGCCCCTTGCGGCCGAAACGTGTGTATGTGAAATTACAAAACTAGACAGTGTTATCTAAAATAAGACTATAAAGGATGTGGAAGGAAGTGGTCGTGGCCTAATTTAATACAATTTGACGGTATTTACCGGGATAAATTATAATATATTGACTCTGGACACATGTGACGGTATTTAACATTGCCACAACCCCTGCCAAGCCGGCGGATCGATCAGTCCGTATGTCACGATCTCCAAGTTTCTATTTCCGTGGCCGAACGCTGCATGTACGTCTAGTTTATTGAAGTTTTCCATTTTTATTAGAATATTCCTAGCACGACTGTCATTAATCTGATCCCATTTGAAACAATAAATGTATTCTAGGCTTCAGTCTGTCACGATTCCTCCATTCAGAACATGAAACTGCTTTTATCAAAACCTGAATATAGGATAAAATAGTCATTGTCTAACACAACATGTTATTACCACTGAGGTCATCTGCTTTTAATGAGTAACTGACGTGCTGTGTGCCTCATGTTCATAGACTTTGTTTCTGTGCGCCCATGATGTGTTGGTGGGGCCGTCGGATTTCTCAGTTTAGGCCCTGTTTTTTGTCAAGTGAAAACATTTCTCGTTTTCAGTTTTGTTATTGCCGCGGGCTGGAATTTGTAATTTCGTTCGGCAAGCATCAGGTTTTATATTACCTCGCTCCAGCCGTGGACTCTTTGCCCATTGCAGAAAGAGCCCACGCGATTTTCTGACTGCAGCACTTAGCCAATTATCGTTATAGAGTGATTCTACTCAACTGGTGGCTCGACAATTGAAGTGAATTAAATTTGTGTTTTCGTTGGCCAGCGCTCGCTTGTGGTTCTACGTCCGGCCCGTCAGAAAGGCTTTGTGTCAGATGCCGTTATATTCTCTGCTTGTGTGATACATGAAAATTAACCCAGCACTGGAAATTCAGTTCTTAGTTTGCTACGTTTTTGCCGACTATTTACAGAGCAGGCGGATGTAGCGGTACCTGTATTCGGAAGGTGCCTGGTTCGATTCCCAATATGGATCCCGGCTATTGTGAATTACAGTTTTCTTGGCTTTTCTCAGTCCCTTTTGTGCCTTGGTCGCTTCCTTCCAAGTTATTTTCACTGCGTCTTTCATCAGTTGTCCTCAGTTCTATGCTGTGTACTCCGAGATAGTTTGCCGTAGAACAAACCACAGACAGGTGAATAAATTCATTGACGTATATCAGTCACAGCGGTGGGAGAGTGGGCCGGGTTAGCTCAGTCGGTATAGCGACTCGGTACGAACTGGATGGTCCTGGTATCTAATCCCGCTGGGGGCGAGTTTTTGCGCACCCGTTCAGACCTAGTCTCTTTCCCGGTGATAGAGCGGCTGGGGTGTCATTGGTCACCTACCCCCACCTAGCGCCGAGGTTAAAGAAAGAGTACGCTATACTTCTGTTCCCCCTCTGTTGTGGCCAGTAAATCCGTTTGTATGTGTGCATGTGTGTGCAGTTTTGATCCGTGAGTGTCTGCAATATGAGACACGTATTTTCTGAGACAGAATGTGAGAAAATAATTATATTAATTTTTAATACCTTGCGATTTACAGTACAAATATTTACGTGACAGAAATAGTAATTTAAATCCATTCATATCTTAACATCTCACGTACGTACCTAGTTCGCGGAATTCGTTACGACTGTTCTTAGTTTTTGTCCTGTTCTTATATAGGCCAGTGAGAAACGTGTGTCGAAGTAAATACATGTGCGTGACATGAAATCAGAATAAAGAACAGTGTCACATGTATATAGACCACATTGTAGGAGAAGGATTTAATTTCGTACTTAAACAAATATAAATGACATTCATGACGAAGTGACGAATTAAATAAATTCTTTAAACTGTTTTTAATCTTCCGTCACTGTTTTCATTGCACATATTTTTTCAGAACCCATAATATGATAATTTGTCGGTTTTGTGTGGGCGTGAAACATTGTCACTTATTGTGGCGTATGAAATAAATAACGTACAGATGTTTGAAAACAGAGTGCCCAGGAAAATGTTTCGACGCGAGAAGTAATTGATCAGTTTACAACATCAGCGTAGAGGAACATGTCACCTAGTATTGTAGGGATAGTGAAATCGAGAAGGTTACGTTAGTTTAGGCATGTCGCTAGAACGGAGAAGCCAAGGAATGCGTATCAACATTTTGTGGAGCAACCTCTTGGAAAACAACCACGTGAAAGACCAAGAGCAAGATGTGAGGATAATATTAAGATGTGTTTTGAGATTGTACGCTATGAGGATCGGTCGTGGATGATAGTGGCTGAAGGTCGTGTCCAGCAGACTGCCTTTGGTCCTACCGGTATTTAATTCTCGAGATCGGGTACTACAGTGTTAATCACCCCTTATTTACCTACTGATCTGCTGACGTTATTCGAATACGTTTGTCGTTTTTAGCCTTAAGGATCGCTGAAATCGACGTAGGAACCCTGGGACCTGGTAGAACCTTAATTGCTGGAGGCCGTGTGCATTTCTAGCAAGCGTCGTCTCACACGGCAGCTGGCCTGCTCTAAGTAGGTAGTTTTCCCTCGCAGTGGTGAATTATTCTAATGGAACAGTGGGAAGTAAAACTAGAGACAACAACTTGCTCAGAATGTTGTTAAAACTTTCTCTCCTTTCCCTAGCGTCAGAACACCTCGTTCTCTGAAATCTGCTGCGCCAGTATAGCCTCACAGGCTAATGCACTCACAGTGAGAAGTGCCCCTTTGAAAGCGTGGACTTTTGGGCTGCGATATAAAGATAGTCGAAGCCGTAGTCATATTTCAATCAGATAAGTAAGAAATTAGGCTGAAGGTAAAGGGTTCTTTCCGTGATATGCTTAAGTGAAGGCATTATTATAAAATGATTACGTGCTGTAAGTTGTGTATGTTTAACGCATTTACTGTTTCTTTATTCTTCGTGTTTTTTACTTTACTAAAGATAAGACTATTTGAGCGCATTCTGAACCTTAAAATTGGCCGGATCATTTTACTTCTGCTCTTGGAGTTTTCTTTATATTTAACTTAATAGAATTCATGCCGTTATCTTTTCAGAAAAATATTCAAAACAATATTATATAGTCTGTCTAACACAACTGTGTGTTTATGTAAAAGCTACGTGTTTCGGTCTAGATATCGACCGTCATCGGGTTAAAAATATACGTTCATTAAAAGGCAGGTAAAAATGCAGTATAAAAACATCATCGTGATTTATGTGGGATCCGACAGTTTGACAATATTTTTGTTTTAAAACAAAATTGTAAAAATTGTAAAATATTGTAAAACAATACATTTATAAAATTGTAAAACAAAAGTATTGTAAAACTGTGGAATCCCACACAAAACGTGACGATATTTTTCATATTGCATTTTTGCCTGCCTTTTAATGATTTTTATTTTTTGGTGATGACAATCGATATCTAGACCGAAACATGTAGCTTTTAAATAAAAACACAATTATCTTGGACTGCCTATTTAATATTGTGTTGAATATTCATTATGCATTTGAGGCTTGTAGCAGTTTATCTGGTGTGTGTTTTCCATCCGTTCCAAGTGATTTCTCCATAGCAGTCCGGATTTTTCATTATCCTTTACAGTATTTGTGTCTTTCAGTTTATCCGTAATTACACTTCATTATGTAAATGACGTATTTTTTGTGGCCCCCAAAAGTAGTCTTTGTCATTAGAAGAAGTTCCAGACTTACACGTCCTTGCGTCTCATCTTCGCGGTTTCCGATCCAAACATAATTGTTGATTTGCCAGTAATTTGTGTAATATTAAATGTGTATTTGGGGACTTTCCCAAAGTTTCGTCTAGTGCCACATTCTATTTGAATAACGCTATTAACCCTTTAAAGACGAAGCGTATCTGTTTTATATAAGGACTCAGTGCGTACCGCGCTGTAAGCACTCGCTACTTCGGTTATAAAAACCAGTCTCTTGATGTTTTATAAGGCAAAAGTTGCTGTTTGTTCTGAGATCCGTACAAAACACATAAACGCAATGTGGGCACCACGTAGAATTTTTTAATGTTAAACCTGATGGTACGTAAAGTTACCGCTAGGCTTTAAAATGTTGATGTTATATTTCGGATCAGATTTTCCAGTGCTACAGATACTTGGAACTTTTTATTTTTTAGTCCGTAAATTATCGGTTCATGAAATAGACCTTTGCTTGCACCCATATTTCCCAGTTTATTTTGGCCACTAGACCCTTTCTGGGTCAAAAAATGTTTGCATGAAACTAAACAAGACTGCCAATTTTGATACTGTGTATGCCTGCAGACTTGTAATGACAGTTTTATATCTGTACCTATAAGGCCCGCGTTTAGTTAATGCCAGTATCGGAATGTGAAACCAGATACTCGAACTTGCGGTTTCAGCACCGCTTGACGTAGCCATATGTTTTACGAACTTCTCTAACAAAAACACTGGCACGCTTTTTAGTCTGGTATAAGAGAAACCAAGACCCTCCTCCGCTGTTTTGGGAACTTTTTGCCTATTTCACAAACTCGGCACCTCATATATTGTTAGCAGAGGACTGCTGTTGCTGTTTTTGTTCATACCCTCATCAATCATAATGTAGCCTTATGAATATATGGAATATTAGCTTCAGGTGCGTGGTTCATGTAAATGTTGTTTACCATCCGAATTGGATAAGACGACGTAACCGAGATCTGATAAAGGATTGCCGAGCCTACCGCTGCCCATCCCTTATATCATAATTCGATATTCTAGGTACTGGCACAACAAGGAGCCAGAACTTTACATTGCACAGCGTCCGGCCATTGGAGGTGAAACAAATACGCAAGTTGCATGTGACACCTGAGGATTGCGATGGCGGTGTAGGTATATGGGCTGTGGGCCTCTGCGCTGTGACGTCATGTTGACTAATAGGCGGTCAGAGACGTTTCGGAGGAGCATTCTGTCTCAATTTTCAGGCTAACCTGAATCACCTTCACACCGCAGAGGATGACATTAATATCTTACTACCGCCAAAAACCTCAAGTCTCTTCAATCTGACTGAAGATTAGGGCGTTAAGCATCTTCGGAAATTTTGTAACCAGCTCTCAGACTGCAGCTTTGCACAAAAGAGAAGACCACTATGTCACTGTCATTTGTCTTAATCAGATATTACGTATTACGTGTATATACACTTATTGTACACCACAACCGGATTTCGGTATGCGGTGAGACACAAGCTAATATAGAGATAATGTAGGTTTTAAAGTAGCTGTTGGTATGTCATCTGAAGTTACGTGTCATCAAAGGCTATAGTCTAACCTTATCGTTTCATTTCAACCTTATATCTCACATCAGATTTCTATATCGAAGTTAATCGGAGTCGGTGTTTTTCCAAACGGGTTTACTTCAGCATACGAAGTATGTGAAAACTGGATAATGAGAAGAGGTTTAGGATTGGAGAGAATTAATATTTTGAAAATATTGATGGAATACTTTATTTTCTAATTTATTTGCTTGAGGTAACAAAGTTGTTAGGGGAAATCCGGTAGCCTCGAGCAGCTCGACAGTTATGAAATTCAGGTTTCGCTGTTATACAGAGACACTAAAGTTACTGCGTTATCTACAACCTGGTCCTTGGATCAGTATAATTTGTGATATCAGTGTTGATCGGTTCAGTTGTAGCTGGATGGTATCTGCCGACAGTATCAGACCTGCCTGGCTTCGACGTATGTAAGCACTGTGAACTTTTCTCATTTCTTGAGCTGAACGTACTTGCAAAGAAATGTGTAGTATTTTTTTACGCATTTCAAGTAGGCTTTTCGTGAAAAGTTGGTAGTTTCTTAAGGTATACGAGCCCGTTACCTCCGGAGAGCCAAAATGCCGGTCGCCGCAGGTAGTTTACATGATGCATCATAATGTTACAGAATACTCGACCTTCTTCAGAATAAACTTATGTTTATACATCCCATTGTGAATTCCTACATAAAGGAATAATACACAATTAGTCGTTCACAGCTTCTTGTATATATACGAATGTAAACTTGTGCTACAAGTTTCGACCATAATACCGGCCATCATCAGCCACGACACTTAAAAATACCTTGAACAAACACAGTACAACCGCCAAGCTTTATTTTGACTGTTAATTGTACGGTATTTCTTCAAGTTATTTTTAAGTGTAGTATCTGATGATGGCTGGATATGGCCGAGACAAGTAGTACTGAAAGTTGCTAATTGAGTATATAAAAAATGAGTTGTGAACGACAATTGTGTATTATTCCTTCTCCAGAATGCCAAAATTCAAGGGTAAAAATACTGAAAGGGCCACATGGAGGGAGAAGAGCACGAGACAAGCCGTAAAGAAATTAATGTGAATGGAAATATCCGTGCGAGAATCTGCCTAGACTTTGAACATGCCGCAAATTCACTTCAGCATTTGTTGAGAAGAATAGGAAATGGGTGTGGCGCAGAAATTGAAGCTGAAGTTTGGAAAATTTGAAAACATCCTCCCCCAAGAGATGGAAGCACATTGGGCAGCATGTTGCTGAGTTATACAATTCTTTAATGCCTATGTCAGAGTCGCAGTTATTGAAACTGGCATATGATTTAAGCAAGGATATGAACGTTCCTCGTAGGTTTAATAAAGAAATAAATCTGCTGGTCAAATTTTTTGTCAGTTAATGAGCACACATTCTCAGTTGTGCATGTGAAATGCATAATTCTCAAACATCATGAGAGCAGCAGGATGCAACAAATCTCAGCTGTCATGATTCTTTTCAAAACTTGAATGTATGACGTAAAAGTATGCTTTTGCTCCATGTGCTTTATATTCAATGCAGATGAAGCAGGGGTATCATTTGTCCCTGTTAACAGCAAAGTGCTTTCTGCATGAGGCAAAAAGCAGGTGGGAGGCTGTCATCAGGAGAGGTTGGCCGCAGTGTGACATTAGTGGTCTGTGTGAATGCCAGTGGGCAATTTATTCCGCCCCTCTTTGTTTTCCTGAGAGTAAATTTTAACCAGAGTCTCATGTTCAATGCACCTTCTGAGGTTGTAGCTGTTGTTCAACAAAGTGGATGGTTAAATTTACATCTTTCTGCTGGGCTGATGGAATTTGTGAGGCATGTTCACCATCACCACCCAGTCCTGTTCTGATCTGAGATGGCCACAGCAGTCATAAGAATATTCAAGTCCTGTCTTCGGCCCGACATAATAATGCGCATTTTCTATGCACTCCACCACACCAAGCTCATAAATACAAACTTTGGAGAGAAATTTCGTGAATCTGTTCACACGGACATACTCCGACATCTGCTCGTCACAGATGAGAAGGAATGCAGGCTTTAGACGAAGTGATTATGACAGAGCAGGTCTCGTGTCAAGGTACACAGACTGGATTTGGCAAGAACATAATTACCTGTTGAATGGAAATATTGTCACGATTTGGATTCTCTGCCTTCTCATGTTAAATCTATTTCAAAAACTGCGGGGATCAAAACTGCTGAGGATGAATGGAGTGATATCCATGTAACGCCAACATGCAGTAACCATGACAGGCACAATTCGTGAAGAAAACGTCACTTCCTGGTGGAAGTCGGCGTAGACAAACGTCAAGGAAAAGACGCGGTACTGAAAGAGAAGTACGTACCTCCGGTCCTTTTCAAGAATGAGATGCTGAAGAAACAAGCCAGCGAAATAAAGAACAGCAAAACAGATAAAGAAAAATCAGCCAGTCAGTAGAGACAGAGGACGTACGGATGAAACCCTGAGCATCTTGTGTGGGGAGTCATTGACTGAGAACTGGAGTCATTGTCTCTTGATGCGAATAATGTGGGCTACGAAAATGGCGCTGACCTTGAAGGACTGGGTGATGACTATGAATGTGACTTCTGTAAATGCGCTGTGTGAGCTTGTGCTAATTTTATGATTGGCAGAAGTCACTTTTTTATGTCCGGTGCTACCGGCCAAGGTTGGAACATCAACAGGAAGAGATATCGCGTATTTCAGTGTTATTAATTCATCGCACATTGTGTGTTTACTCATTTCTATTAAAGGTGCCCGTAAATAAAATAGCTCTACATTTACGGTGATCAACACATGTTTACTTGGTGAATAAACCACAGTATTATGAAGTAATAAACGTCCAGGTCTAGCAGACATTCACCTAATTTTTTTTTTGTTTTGATATGTCCTTTGGCAGCCATCGCGACGGCCTGTCGGTTCCATCTTTCTCTTTTCGTAGTTCCACAATGACGACGCCTGGAAGAATTAACTTTTATTCATCATATATCCGAGCGTCTATGAAGTGTATAAACAACATTCGCTGTTAGTGTTGGTCCAAACTCAATAACGTGGAGTGGAATGTCACGTTAAATCTTCCATGTATTTTTAGATTTACTTCCCCACGTACTGACTGCGATGACAGATGGGAGATAGAAATAAGAATATATATCAAGCGCTGAAGAAGGTGGACTGATCATGTTTTGCGCAATGTTTGTTCATAAATATTTTCTACGTATATTTAAAAATATGTTATGTACACTTTAAACTTGCGCATACAGTTTCAGGAATAAATGTTTGATTTAATACACCAGAAGCTTTTATTTATTTCTGTATTTATTTATTTATTTATTTACGTTTGACGATGATGTTATCTGCTGAGACTATTATTCATCGAACAATAGGATAATTCATGAATAAAAATTTGGAAGGGATGTGGAAGGAATCGGTCGTGGTCTAATTTGAGTGCTGTACCGACATTTGCCTGGAGAAAGTGAAACTATCTGAATACAAATCAGAATCACTAGCACTTAGCTATCTTTGTCGGTAGGATGCTTCAATTTAAAATCATGTCATGTATGTTTTCTGCAAATTACATTTTTTTGTGGTTGTCAGAAAGCCTTCTGAAATATACCAGACAAAATGTGCCCTTTGTCGCTTTGTCACGCTTCACATGACACACATAACAGTTTTCTCATCCCGTACTTCGTTATTCTTCTCCTTTTCGGTACGGTGGAACTGTATGAAATGTACTTTTTTCCGGTTTTAGCTTGTTTGGAACAAGCCATACAGAATTCATGAATTCCTGTTTTGCATTAAGCATGCCGGATCTCTTTTATTGGTCAAGGCTAACAGAATTAAAATTTCACTTCCATCAATCCATCTTTTGTTTATCCACAGCTAGGGGCTATATGATTTTCTGTATGGACGCAATTTTGTGAAATTTATTGAGTTCGTATTATTTCAAACGGAAGAATATTGTGACAATGAAAAGCTCAACTTTGTATATCTGACAAAAATTGCACTCTGTAATATACGTTCAGGAGGTGCGCCAGTGCCGCCATCTGGGAACATACATCACGAACCTTACAATTTATATTGATCGTGATGTGTCATTAGAACCCTAAGAAAAAATGGATAGAGGTCCTTATTATCAACAGCTTTAATTCGGAATTTAATTGCTCTGCAACGGGATGTTTGGTGGGGGCGGTTTATTTCTTTTGTTTGCACTTATTTAACATAAAATGGGATCACACGTATTTGCATATTGACCAAATAAACAGCGCAAGTTAGTTTGGTGTGTTCCACCGGGCAGATCCGTGATGTCGCTCCTGTTTGTGGAATGCCACGTCTGGAGTAGAGCTTTACATCAATAAGTAATTAAAATTGCTCATTGGAGCCTTAAAAGACGGAAACCTTTGAGATAACGTCGCATTTGTATATATATTTTCTTTTCATTACATAAAAAATCTTTCTAAGGTACATGTGATGTAGAGCAGCGTTTCCCAACCACTTTTCCACGGAGGAACCCCAACGATAATTTTTTATACCCCGAGGAACCCCTTCATATGAGGAATTGTACCATCCGGAAAAAGTTGATGGCAGGGAACCTTTCTGTCGCGACCGGTGAGACGGCTACAAAGAAATCACGAAAGGAACCGAAACACATTGCAACTAAACGTAACCGTCAATGCGAATTGAGCAAAACAAAACAAGGAGGCGATTGGTAGCGCATGAAGGTCACTCTACTACTGCAAAATGGCGGACAAAATTCCCGCGATAATTCGCGAGAATTTTGACTTTTTGCTGTATTTCAAAATTTTGTTGACTTTACGATTTATGTTGGAACTCATAATAATATTTTGCGAAACCTGGATATCTGCGGAATGCTGAGTGGAAAAACCTGCTGTATAGCGTAGGGCTGGATTATTGTAAGATAGACGGGAAGGACAGTGCCCCAGAAGTTTTCTAGAGTCACTTGGGAAACCACAAAAATTAATTCAGGATAGGCAACGTCCGGGAACTCGGAACATCTTACAGTATGAAGCAGGAATACCTACAGCGGTGTCTGTTTTATGTACATTAAGTAGGCTTACTATCCTAAAATTTAAAGAAACCAACATAAGAATTCAGATGGCAGTGAGATGTGATAATCATAACTAACTAACTAACTAACTAACTAACTAACTAACTAACTAACTAACTAACTAACTCCATGGAGCAGAGGCCTTCTTGAGAAGCTAACAGTTTCTCAGCTAGTCAAGAAATTTCCCGCATTTTATGGAACCCGAAAGTTCATTACCGCATTCACAACAGCCCGCCACCTGTCCCTATCCTGAGCCAGCTCAATCCAGTTCATGTCCTCCCATCCCACTTCCCGAATATCCATCTTAATATTATCCTCCCATCTATGCCTGGGTCTCCCAAGTGGTCGCCTTCCCTCGGGTCTCCCCACCAAAATCCGGTATGCACCTCTCTCCTCCCCCATACGTGCCACATGCCCCGCCCATCTCAATCTTCTCGATTTGATTACCCGAATAATATTTGGTGATGAGTGCAGGTCATTAAGTTCCTCGTTATGTAGTCTTCTCCAATCCCCTGTCGCCTCGTCCCTCTTAGGCCCAAATATCCTCCTCAGCATCCTATTCTCGAACACCCTCAGTCTTTGTTCCTCCCTCAATGTGAGAGACCAAGTTTCGCATCCATACAGAACAACAGGTAAAATTATAGTTCTGTATACCCTAATCTTTGTGTTTTTGGATAGCAACCTGGAAGACAAAAGATTCTGCACCGAATGATAGCAAGCATTCCCCGACTTCAATCTGCTCTTAATTTCTACAGGAATGGAGTTTCGATTCGTTAGGGTTGCTCCCAAATATTTGAATTCTTCCACCCTTTCACAGGATTTATTATCTGTATTTATGTTGTGATTGTGTCGTGCATTCTGATTTCGAGACATGACCATGTACTTAGTTTTCTCAGCATTTACTTCTAGACCAATCTCCTTACTAGCAATAATTAAATCTTCTGCATTTTTCTTTATGCTATGTACGCTTCCGCCCAATATATTAACATCATCAGCATAAACCAGAAGCTGATGTGTACCATTCAATTTCAAGCCCTCCTGGTTTTCCTGAACCCTCCTAATAGCATATTCTAAAGCAAAAGTTGAAAAGCAATGGCGACAGAGCATCTCCTTGTTTCAAGCCATTCTTAATAGGGAACGTGTCAGGCAGATGTTTGCCTACCCGAACTCTGCTATACGTTTCACTTAGGCACATTTTTATTAACCTTACTAGTTTCATGGGGATACCGAACTCAATGAGAATATTATACAAGACCTCCCTCCTAACTGAATCATAGGCTTTCTTGAAGTCTATAAATAGCTGATGCACTGCCTCATTGTATTCCGATTTTTTCTCAAGTATTTGACGAATGCTGAATATATGATTAGTAGTTGACCTGTTACGTCGAAATCCACACTGATGATCCCCAATAATTTCCTCTGCATATGGAGTTAACCTTGACAAAAGGATGTTGGATAGAATTTTGTACGTAGTCGACAAAAGTGATATGCCTCGATAGTTACTGCAATCTGTCTTATCACCCTTCTTATAAATAGGCACAATGACCGACTCTTTCCATTCCTCAGGCAATTCCTCCTTATTCCAAATAGAAATAATAAGTTTATGGATTTCAGACCGAATAATCCTACCCCCTGCTTTAATCAATTCTGCTGGAATCTGATCAATACCTGGTGATTTGTGACTTTTTAGTTTTTCAATAGACATCTCAACCTCAAAGGCACTGGGCTCAGGCACTAGTGGCTCTGCTGTGTGTACTTCAATCTGCCTAACATCATTAACCCCGTGTATATTCAACAGCTGGGAGAAATGATTCCTCCACCTAGCCAAAATACTGTGGGAGTCTGCAACCAGGTCACCCTTCTCATCCTTTACTACATTAATTCTAGGCTGGTACCCCCTCTTAAACTCATTGATACCCCTATACAAGTCTCTTATATTCTTGTTCTTACTGTTTGTTTCAATTTCATTAATTTTAGCTTTCAGGTATTCCTTCTTTTTGTTCCTGAAATGTCTACTAGCTTCACGTCTTACGTTGTGCAGATTATCTCCATTATTTTGGTTTGGATTCTGTAACCACTGAATTTTAGCCAGCTTCCTTTTATCTAAAAATTCTGCACATTCTGCATCAAACCATGGTTTATGCTGCTTCCGTTCGTGTAGACCTAGACTCTCTTGAGCCGAGATTTTGATATTCTCTTTAATGTTTTCCCAAGCCCTATTCATGTCCTCACTAACATTTAAGTTTTCCAAAGCTGCAAACCTGTTTGAGATCTTAAGCTGATACTGTTTCCTAATCTCTAGTTCACTTAGCTTCTTGAGATTAAATCTCTCTACATCAAACTTCTGTGCTGCTTGTTTACTTACTGCCAGTCTTTCCCTAACTTTCGCGACCACCAGATCGTGATCAGTATCACAGTCAGCTCCCCTGAAAGATCGCACATCGAGTATACTGGAATGCCGTCTCCTATCTATCAATATGTGATCGATCTGATTGTGAGTCTTCCCATCAGGAGAGGTCCAGGTGTATTTATGAATGTTTCAGTGCAGAAACATAGTGCTCTTAACAACTAGATTCTTTGATGTGGCAAAGTTTACTACTCTAACACCATTATCGTTGCTATCCTGATGTAAACTCTCATTCCCAATAGTCGGTTTGAAAATATCCTCTCTCCCCACTTTTGCATTAAAATCTCCTAACAGAATTTTCATATGGTACTTAGGAAAATGATAAAAAAACCCCTTCTAATTCCTCATAGAAGCTGTCCTTTGAATCATCACCCTTCTCTTCCGTTGGTGCATACGCATTCAGAACAATGATATTACACCAGCGGCCTCTCAGCACTATGTATGACATCCTAGCACTAACAAACTCCACTCTCTTGATTGCTGATACCATTCTCTGGTGCACAAAAAAACCTGTTCCCAATTGATGATTTTCCTGTCCTTTGCCATAGAAAAAAGTATACTCCCCGGCTCTTACAGTCCCTTCTTTGTCCCACCTAACGTCCTGTACACCCACTAAATCTAACTTATACTTACCTAATTCCCTGACCACTGTCATAAGTGACCCTGACCTATACATGCTCCTCACATTCCATGTTCCAAAACTCATATCCTTTTTCCGTAGCTGGGGTCGTACCAAAGAAATGTGATAATCATGTATTACCAAAATGATCGCTTTATTACTGAGGTGCAGTTTTTATGCAGGTTTATATTTGCGCATGTCTTCTAGCTCCCGAATCTCAGTAGGAATAAAGCGTAGACCCCAAAATTTAGAGAAAGTTGGACTTTCAGGAACAGTACTCTGGATTGTTCTTGCTGTCTCGTTTATTGCACCACTGAAACTGCACAGAAATAAGGCAGACCTTGGTAGAATATGAGGATAATAAGGGAAAACAGAGAAAATAAGAATTGTCACTTACTGTTACATTCTCTTGGATGTAACGGTTATGTTACACAACACTAAAGGCTTGCTGTCTTCTTTTATGTGTGTGTGATACTTTGTTTCACTCAATAACGGAAGAACTTGGATTCCGGTCGTTTAAGAGAAGGGTTCTGGAGGGAATATTGGTAACAAAGCGAGGGGAAATAACAAGTTGATTGAGATAATTAGATAATAGAAGCTTCATTGTGTGTATTTATCTGTTTGACATCGGGGAGGATGTGCAGGCCGAGCGTATGGCACCCGTAAGAGATGACAAGAATATGGAGAATTTTAGTCTGCAAACCCGTAATGGTGAACCCTGCTGGAGGATAGGCTAGTGCCAAAATGAATCATGAAGAAACTGTGTATGAAGGTTTGGATTGCATTTATTAGAATCTGGATAAAGTCCAGTAGGGGGCTTTTGTTAACAGGGAAATTAATTTCCTGTTCTGTAAGAGATGGGGGTTTCTTGGCCAGCTGTGCGATTGACATTTCTTAAGCAGGACTAACCCATGGAGTTAGTGGGCAATGTACGGAGCTTACGAAAAATAACAATAGTGTCTAGAGATGTATCTTCTTTCAAGTTCAAAACTTTTATTATTAGGTTATGTAAATTCGGAGACGTCTGTTACAGAAACTCGACAGATAGCATCAACTCAGCTCACCAAAACTTCCATATATATCGTGAAGAAAGAGAAGCCTAAGCAAAGATTTCTTTGAATTCAGTATTTGGCTGCAACGCTCAATATTTTCCATCTTCCCATTTCCAAACCTAAACTTACAACTTTCTATCGTGACGGCTGCTGAGGTAATATATTTGAATAGACGACAAAAACATTTTTCATGCCGTTACTCTCTTTTCATAATCATCTTTAAATTTCGATATCATTCAGTGTTTCATATATATATATATATATATTTTTTTTAACCTGAAATAGCGTCACTGAATTACATAAGTAACAGTAACGCAGTTGACAGCTGATTTTTGCAGCCCCAAATTCTGCAGTGTTCGGAACGTGATGTGAAGGTCATCGTGTTGAATGCATTCCGTACTGGAGTTTATGTTTCGAACTTCAAACTTTTCGGCGAGAGTTGCTCCATATATTTTCTCCTGTCCTGGCCTATTCCTTGTCAGTATTGTCCCAGTGCATCGTTCCTCGTTCCGTGTGAGCACAGTCTATTTTCAGCAGGCATGATTGAGCAGTACATCTCAGTCTTGCCGCCGTATTTTTAGTACTTGGAATAGTCTTTATTGATGAGGCTTATTACAGTGTTGACAGCAGCCTGTCAACGGACCCTATCCTGACTTGTGTCAGACCAATACACTCCGCACCCTCATATGCTCCTTTCTACACCTAGATCTCCCAAAGTGCCTTCAATTCAAGTTTTTTTTACCAATATTTTGTATTCATGTCTTATCTCGCTGCGACGCGACACAGGTGCGGCTCATTCTATCATTCTAGATTTTATTCCCTTAATAACATAATTTGGCAGCACAACTATTAATATTTTATGGTCTGGAACCACCAACCAAGACGTTCACGCATGCAACCCAGCGACAACTAAAGATACTCAGATTTCGCGTGCAGAACATTGCTCCTCATCATGACAGCCTGCCCACGGCCCACCTATTTCACCCTACTGCGAACACTAATAGCAGACGAGGCACACCAGTGCCTTGTGCAGTTTTCTGAGTCCTCGATGTCACTTCCATCTCTACGTCGGAATATTCTCAATACCGCGTTCCCAGACACATTCAGTCGATGATTTTCTCTTTCGGGCTTCAGGTTTCCACCACGTACTTTGTGATTGCACACCGCGGCCGGTAGGTGGTGTTTGTAACTAGCTGATGATTGCACTGGGGTAAACGATTGCGCATTTCCTACGTAAACAAGTTACACGGACGCGCTACGTATGCTGTATTGAAACCGTAGGTGGCTTCCATGACATGAGAATACAGTAGTCTATGACGTCACAAGCTTTTGGCGTCGTTCCCTGGCTACTGATATCGCAGAGCTTAAACTACAGCAAAAGTGTATTAAAGCACTTAACGACCTGCGTTTCTTTGTTTGCAGAGTTAATCGTCTAAAACTGACCTTATAACGAACAGATTTCGTAGGGTTTTGCTCAAGTAAAACCCATGTATGATTTCTTGACATTTATGGTATATATATATATAGGCATAATAAATTATACATCACTAAGATTCCATAGACTTTGTAGTCAGAAATGTTACTAAAATTGTATCACAAATTTGATTGTAAATATTTTACAGTTACGGGTATTTCTTGGCCACTTAGTTTCATATCCACCGACTACGTTTCATTACACCACAAAACATCTGTCTGCAGACGCAGGATATGGAAACTGAAGAGTGCCACTTAGAAGTACTGAAAGTTAGAGGTCATTTATTTTCGTCGGGTGCACTACAACAAAGGGCGTATATTAAAACCATAAGAACAAACTGCAGCCATACCCTCCCGCTGATCCACTCTTATCGTAGTGGTTGAGGGATACTTGGATATATAGGGTGGCCCATAGTTACTTGGCACTAGAGGCAAGATGTCAAACATTGACTGTCAAGTGACTTTTGCGACATCCGGTATATACTATGGAGTGTGAAACTTATGGGACATTTTGCAATAATAATAATAATAATAATAATAATAATAATAAAGCCCAAGCACTGCAAGCACTACAAACAAAATATTATGCAACAAAAATATTGCAAACAGAAACAGGTAGCAAATGCAGATTATGTCACCAATTTGAGGAGACAGCAGACCACATTATGTCAGCGTGCCCAATACTGGCAAAAGAACAGTACATCAGGCGACATGATAGGGTGTGCACTCAACTACACTTCAACATATGTAAGGAACTAGGGGTAAAATTAGACAGTGAACTCTGGTATGAACATGCACCAAAATCCGTAGGAACAAGTAAAGTGGGCAAGGTAGCTATATTATGGAATCAACAAGTGCAAACCGACAGAACCATCCCCAACAATAAACCGGACATCATAATCCGGGATACTGAGAAAGGAACATGTATGGTAATTGATGTAGCAATCCCGGGAGACAGAAATGTTATGAAGAAAGAAGCCGAGAAGATTCTGAAATATAAAGACCTCATAATAGAAATACAGCGCATGTGGAATGTAAAAACAAAGGCGACGCCAGTAACAATAGGAGAAACTGTAGCAATTTCAAAATCCTTCAGAAAATACTTGAGCAGCGTACCAGGAAAGCACGATATCAAGGAACTACAGCAAACAGCTACACTGGATACAGCACACACACTGCGGAAAGTGCTAATGTAGAAGCACAATAGAGTTTAATATTGAAGACAGCGCTATATGCACCATTAACAGTACGCGCGGAATAGCTGTGACACTGTATGTCCTAGAAACATGGTTTGTTTCAGGTACATAAGTGTGAATACCGTGCATAAAGGATATGACGACGACGACGACGACGACGACGACGACGACGACGACGACGACGACGACGATGATGATGATGATATAGAGATTTTTTCAGCAGCCTGACGATCCGTGGCCAAGTCACATACAGTTAAGTTGCTACGTAACGGAGAAATTCTGCTGTCATACCAGAAATGTAGACTGAGGTGTAGAAAGAGTGGCAAGAAGCACAGTAGGAAACATTTCAGGCAAGGTCGCAGGAAATGAGAGCGTTACAATCGTGAGACATAATGCGCAAACCCGGAAATTAACGGCGCTGGTAGCGGAAAGTCTTGGACAGTCTAGGCTATTCAGTGAGTAGCGGGAGATCTCTGGGGACTGCCTGTGTAAAGTCATCCAGAACTGCTGGAGCTCTACAAGGTTAGGTTATTGAACTGGGCGAGATATCCACGGACCATATGCTACCAGACTACACGTCGTCACACTCCAGACGACGGCATCCCTCAGAGTTACTGGCGCAAGAATCGCATACAGAAGACATCCAGAAATGCTTGTCTCTAGAGTTGAATGCGACTTCCCCCATCACACCCAGCCATTGGTCCTCCATGTTTAATACATTTTCAAAATCGAAAATATTTTGGTGGGTCAGTGATTCGTGGTGGCCTGCTCTTAAATCTGGACGAACGCTCTATCTCCTGAATGGTAAGACTGCACCCCTGTCGAAAGCAACAAAATTGAAAATGTGGGCTTTCATGGCGGTAACTATGAATATTGTTTTCCGGGATGTGACGCCGTGTAGTTTTGTAAGTATATCAAAACGGCAGTAATCTTTCGCAAGGCCTAGTCACTTTAACGCACGTGTGGCACTGACACGAAGTTTGTGATTTTATAATTGATGTTTTTGTAACGAGAGTCGTGAACAACGCTTTGTTGGTCACCACACGTTTTACTCATTTCTGTCTTTAAAATGTGTGCATTATCCCAGTTCTGTCACGGATGAAGTTAAAATTTTAATTAAACAGGAGGAGAAATTAATTTCCAATTGTTTGAATTCATAGGCTTTTTGTAATTGGTTCGTGTTAAAATAATAAAAAGTCTTCGAGAGCAGTACGTTTGGGGCACAGGAGCTGTTACAATCCTCAGGTTAAATTACGGTCAACATGTACTCGGTTGGGCCCGCTGGCCAGAGCTGTCCTCCACCTCAGGCTTCACCTGGAGGCACCACCTGAGCGGGTTTTGACCGCGTTTTTAGCCTGAACACTGGAACCGATCTTATCCCCGAAGCGTGGTGTGTTAGTAATTTTATTGTTTTTAGCACGATACGATACGATGCGATACGAGACGAGACGAGGGACATATTTCGGGAAGTAAATAATTCCAAATGGGCTGCATGATCATGGGACTGTTAACACTCATAGAACGTTTCAGAAGGGACTTCGATTGGTGTAGAAAGGCCAACGTACTAATCTAACAGCTATCAGCAATGAGAAACACCGTCGTGCATGTTTGGGTGCGTGTTTGGGTGATTGGTTACGTCATAGCCAGTGGGGGGGACAGTTTAATTTGATAATGAGAAAGAGCTGGAGCGAGAGAGAGGGACATACGGTAAACAAGACCTCAGAGCGCAAACAAGCGGTTATCCCTTTGCCCAACGCTGTGAACATAAACTGCCGCCGTCTGATGTTCGCCTCTGGTATGCAGGGCTGCATGAAGATCAGTTCGTGCATCACAGCGAATACAGTCTATTTCCATATACAGATCAACTGGTTAAATCTGTGTAGGCAAACAATAGCTGTTTATTGTGAAAGTCGTACATAAGAAACAGATTGGTAAAGTGCAGACTTTTAATGTTACGTCATTTGGTGTCTACAGATACAACTGAGCATTAAAACGTTAGTTGGCCTTTAACGCTACTAGCGTACTAAAATGTACCACACGGGATATTAAAATTAACTGATCTGACAGTGTCAAGATGCAGTGAATGTCAGACTTACGCAATTTTTAAACAAAAAAAAGTAGTTACGTTTTAAAACGCGTGCCAAATTATTTTTTATTGCGAGAGTGAAATGGCCGAAGTGGAAAGTGGCGCGGGAATACCGTTTGGCGATAACATAGGCGGTGCCGTCACCCTGCGGGCGATCAGGTTCCAACGTGTGGGAGTTTTGATTTCAACTGGCCAAATTTAAGTGTCGCAACAATACTCGTAGCAGGCCTAAAATCGTCTGTGTACAAAAGGCAGGGAACTGCCTGCCGCAGTGAGTAAGCTTTCCCGCGCGAAGGCCAATTTAGAAACCTCAAAATCCTGCTCGGGCAGCAAGCCAAGTCATAAAAATGGAAGCTGTATACTTTCAGCGCAGTTTTACGTTAAGTTTTAAGTGACATAAATCGGTATAATCATGCAATTAAAACATTAGTCTAATTTTTAGGACTTACAGTT
The DNA here is from genome assembly GCA_013340265.1 of Coptotermes formosanus. Classification (NCBI taxonomy): domain Eukaryota; kingdom Metazoa; phylum Arthropoda; class Insecta; order Blattodea; family Rhinotermitidae; genus Coptotermes; species Coptotermes formosanus. The sequence goes on from BLKM01000610.1 coordinate 128,465, forward strand.
CCTGTTTTGAAGGACACAACATCAGTCAGCAGCTTTCCACGGTTTCTTTGCCACAAGTATGAGGCAACCCTCCGCCCTGTCTTCTTCTGGTCGATTCTTAGATTTACTCTTGGCCACTTGCATTTTTTTAAAAGAATCCTTTACAAATTTACGTGCTTCCAGAATGGCTTGTAATTCTCCGTGCTTTGTCACTAAGCGCTGGAGCGTTGTCGGGAGATAAATATATTTTATAACAGTCCCGGGGCCCAACGTAATGAAATGTATTTCTCAGGTTTGTGTCACGCTTCATGTCTGTCCTGTCTATTTGAAATCCGACCGGAACATTTTGAACATTGATGCCAAATGACATTAAAAATAAGTTGTAGCCTCATATTTGCGTGTGTTTTGAAAACGGGAGCTAAACTCGTATTGAAGAACTTACTGGTATTGCATATAGCTGCTTCTTAGCATCAGTTGGGGTTTCCTTCTCAGAATTGGAATGTGTGTCAGCCGACCTGTTGACACTGCAATAAATATCGCCAACACAGTATCTTCTCCAGTGCATGAAAGTAATTTTTTATTTTCAGTGTAAACGTTTGTAATTTGGATAGCGTGTACTTAGTCCTTTAAAATATTTTGAGAATATTATTTTAAAATCAACAGATTTTTATTAGCGCCATTTACTGTGGGGTCGTAGGCGGAGGTACGGCGGGCCACCGGTTGCTTACCCCTGTTCTACAGTGTCTGGATATATCTGTGCGGCCATTTGCGCGCGCGCGCGCGCACACACAGCGTCTGCAGATACTCCTTCCCCTCCATTTGCCTTCGGGAAACAGTTTGCATAGGATCAAAATGCATAAATCGAAGTTAATTTGAATAACAGCGCCACATTCCTCCTACGCAAGCGACGCGATACTTCCGGCCGGCTAAAATAACTTGAGAAGCCGCGAGGTCAGTTCAGGTCACAATGCCTGCGGCAGATAGAGACACGCGAGCCTTCAGGTTTCCTCAGCCTTCATGTTAAAAGGGTTGTGATGTTCTGGGATGTAACGCAGTGCTGTGGGGTTCATAGTTGCCTACGTTTGGAAGGACCGTAGTGCTTTAATTCGCCAACGGTGTACAGTGCATGCCACTGAAGACGAAAGCACTGCGGTCCTTCGAAACGTCGGCAACTCTGAACCTCGCGACACAGCCGAACAGTGGAAATGTTGCTAAAGTAATTATTACTAAAATAATTTGTATTAAAGTAATGTTATTAGTGTGTTGCGCCGTGGAGCTGCAAGTCATCGTGTTCTGCAGTAGGCCTGTGTATATTGTCTCGCGGTGTCTTCAGAAGCGTGAAATATACTTCTGCTGTCAGGTTATGTTTTGTGATAATTAATACTTATTGTGTCTAACAACAAAGCAGTAGGCTATATTTTAAGTTGAATTCCTTCACGTATAAATATAAGGCGTTTCTTGGGGGCGAGCTGCTAAGTACTGAGCATAACGGAGTACACACTGTGTTGTTCGATACTTGGTTCCGGTATTCTCTATAAATTATTAGAATTTGTGACTTCTTTATTTAGTTTTTACGGTTTGTATTTAGTAGCTGAACGGTGTTTTTACTTTTGTGATTGTAGGGCTTGCAGTCGGTTATTGGGTCGAAGTTGACAGTCGTTTAGCTCGACAGGCCCAAGGTTCATTACAGTGATGTCAAAAGCCCCACAATTCGACCCTGTCTTGAACTGGATTAGTCCAGTGAGGTGCATCACATTATGTTTGCTTAATATCCTTTTTTATATTGTCCTCCAATTTACCTCTAAGTCTCCTAGGTAATCTCTTACCTTCACATTTTCCGGCCAAAATTTGAACGCGTTTTTCATCTCGCTTGTAATTCTTGAAATCTGAATGAATTAGAGCTCGAGGCTAATGGCGCTCTAATGAATTTATTCTCTTTCAGATCTTTTGGACCTAATTTTCGAGGAGACGTAAAGAGATTAATTCCTGTCAGGTTGGCTGCGTAATTTATTTTAACTCCAAGAAATGTGTTTGCAAGTCCCCCGCAGTTATGAAATCGGAGTGTCTGAAACAGGGATGTGACAGGTTTATAATTCAACATACCGTAAACTTGGCACAGTGTTGAACTCTCACCAATAACCGAGGCTGCTTCTCGTTAAATGTAAGGCATTAAGCAGAAGAGGGGGGATTGACTTACACAGCGGTGGTGTGCCATATTTTAACGCTGTATGTGAAGTGACTAGCAACTAGTTCTGTTTAATTTATACGAATTAAAAAGGCAATTATAAATGCAGACTGTAGTGGTTGAGCGGGGAGCTTATGTTAGCCATATTGGTTATGCCGTAGACTAATACAAGCAAGGCCGAAAACAGGCAGATACCCCACAAGTCTGTAACATCGTAACTGAGCAGCGGAGAATATTCATTGCTGTTCTGCATGCTCAGCACTTTGCTATAAGTAATGCGGTGCGTAATGTGTGTGTAGAGAAGTTGTGTAAGTTTATTATGAAGCGGGGAAAGCGACCATTCTTCTTCCGATTTTTAAACGATAATCTACAGTCAAATAATAAAATTTTTTACTTATTATGACAGTTTTATGAATATGTACTCCAGGTCGATAATGTACCATTAATTACTGTCGTGGTGCCCCACAGTGATTACTTTATGATTTTAACCTTTTAAAGCCTAGCGGTAACTTTACGTACCACCAGGTTTAACATTAAAAAATTCTACGTGGTACCCACATTGCGTTTATGTGTTTTGTATGGATCATAGAACAAACAGCAACTTTTGCCTTATAAAACATTAAGAGAGTGGTTTTTATAACCGAAGTGGAGAGTGTTTACAGCGCGGTATGCACTGAGTCCTTATATAAAACAGATACGCTTCGTTTTTAAAGGGTTAAAGGTTTTCCAAACGTCAAAACAGTTGTGAATCTGAACTGTTCTACTATAAGAAGCGCTGTGACTGCCTAAAGACGTGAAGAGACGAATTCCGTAGGACGAGATTTGGCAACATGATGTACGGTAATTCAGTCATTGTTTGAAAACACAACTGAATCAAACACTCCAGGAACAGCATTATTACGTACTTAAGATGAAAAGACTGGCAAGAAATAACTGGAGGGAGAATAAGAGTTTGGTCGTGTGGGATGTGGCGCCACGTCTACCGACGTTTCGGAGAAGCTTGCTGCCATGATCTTCAGGGTCCAAGAAATCCGTGAAGAAAGACTTATCGGACGCGGAGGATAGAGGCGGCAAGTTTCCCTGAAACGTCAGTAACTGTTTGCCAATCGACACGGCATCACGTAGCAGAAGACGTAAATTATAATCAACACAGCTGCACAACCTCAGACCATCAAGGCAGAAGCTTCCTGTACCCGTTGACACTATACTTAATAAGCAACCATAACAGGACGTCAAAATTTAAAAAATGTATGAATATATAGGCCTATATATATACACACAGTATAAACAGTAATTATAAAATGTATATTTTTCGACACTGCAGCCTTAAATTGTAAGAACTTAACAGAAACAAAGCTCACATGAAACAAAAGTATGTCGATGCACGTATTTCCCAAGTGTGATATTTATCTCTTTCTTGCGTGTTGGTCTTGATCTTCATTTATTTGCAATTTTTTAATCATATATGCAAATCTATCATTGCTAAGCTAATCAGAATACACGTATGAAATTGCATAAACTTATGCACTGTTTTCCCTTGTATTTCATTACGTGAAAACACATTAAGAGCTCAGATTTGAGACTTACGTGGCAGTAAAATTTTGGGATATGACACCGTACATTTTTGTAAGTGTATGTAAACAATTCGAAGGATGGTGCCAGGTAGAATTCTGCCATGTTTTCGGAACAGTCGACAATGTTAAACTGGATTGTAAAGAAATAAAGGCGTGAAGTTGTAGACTGCATTAGGTGCTGCAGGGTAGGCTTTAGTGGCAGCTGTGATGTGCACGGTAATGAAGCTTCGGGCCCCGTGACAGGCGAGAACTTTTTGATCAGTTGAGGGACTGTCCGCTTGGGAATAAGGGTTTGGGTGAGCTATGATTTTGTGCCCGCTCTGTTTACTCGTTGCAAGGCAATGTCCACCACAACAGATACTCGTTTCACAAAGAACGTTTGTGAACAAACACTTCTGTACTGTACTCATCTGTTATCTCATCTACCCCTCCTTAAATCGGTCCTGGAAGCTCCCTGTGAGGTGGGGTGATAAATACGTTCTCGCTTTCATCTCAATTCCGAATAGCAGAAGACTGCAGAGATTAAAGTCAGCGTCGGCTTTAGGGCTTTGTGCCCAGAAGTTCGTAGACAATGTTACTGGAATAAAGTAAATTCTCATTTATGATTTGCGATAACACATGAACTGTTGGGTATGTATGCTGAGATTTTTGACAGACTGCGATTAAAATGTACATGCGGCAGTTGCGTTGCAGAAGTAAACTGGTACCAAGTGCAAGTTTAATATTTAAGTCATTCGAAGGACACTGTATTTGGGTATTTAACTGACACATTATTTAGATAATGTAAATTTATCATTCAGGAATAGAATTCATTTTGGTTCATCGGCTAGCCTGTTGGATGTGTGTGCCGACGGTCATAGAATGAAATCCAACTCGAGTAATAATTTTATTGCTTCTATTTTTAAGTACGTTCCTGTATTATCATTATCATTATTTGTTCAAAAACTTGTTACTTAATTATCCAACTTTTCTACGTTAAATTTGTTAGACATCTCAATATTTCGCATCATCGCCATATGGCACACGTAACTGTTGAGTAATCTATGGTATTTTATCCAGAACACGTAGGTACATTAGTGATTTACAGTTGTACCAAATTGATATGCATGGTTACAATATTTTACCATATATCGCTGTCAAAAATGAAACTATAGAACATTTTCCTATGGCTGCCTTTTGTCAGATTCCCTCATATAAAAAGTGCCTGGACGAAACTTGTACGCTCTATCCGTAACGTTGTGTTCCATTAACAATGTTAATAAAATCGAAATTTCTCACTAGCGCAATAGGCTACAACGTATTTGTACGTATTATACTTTCCTGCTGTTTAACTTGTGTTTCGTCCAGTCGGAACACCCTCATCGGAGTTCCGTCGAGGGCACAGATGTGCGTGTCTTTAGTAACGTTAAGCTGTGAACGTTCTTATGGTTGGAAAGAAAAGTTAGAGACATTACACTTAAAATACAGAATCCATGTAAGTACGTGTGCCATTTGTCTTATATTTATTGCTGCAGTGCTGTTGTTGCGCCTCGCCCGTGCTTATGAAGGAAATGTAATGTTCGTGCATTTCATTAGGACTTTTGAAATCTGTTTGAAAATTTTCTGTAAATTTTCTGTAACATACTCTCTTCTGCTGTGCATGTTTTCCAAGATTATTATTTTTGGGTCCTAAATTAACATTTTAAAGACGAAGCGTATCTGTTTTATGTAAGGACTCGGTGCGTACCGCGCTGTAAACACTCTCCACTTCGGTTATAAAAACCAATCTCTTAATGTTTTATAAGGCAAAAGTTGCTGTTTGTTCTGAGATCCGTACAAAACACATAAACGCAATGTGGGCACCACGTAGAATTTTTTAATGTTAAACCTGGTGGCACGTAAAGTTACCGCTAGGCTGTAAAAGGTTAACGTGCTGTTTCCACTTCATAAGTTCACGCATTCGCCATATTGTTTTTGGGGCTTACTGATTATAAAGTATGATGTTTTGGTGGCCTGCAGTGGCAATCTTAGAAAAGTCAGCGTGCCCCTGAAACTTGAAACCATGCCCCCCGCACATAGGAAGCTTTTCTTCGTCGCAGCACGTTTGCTGTGGACATTCCACATGGCCAGTTCCAGAGCTGTTCTGACCACGTGTTGCTACTGCTGTGATGTGTCCCTGTTTTCTCGGGCCGCAGTAGAATTGCTCGGAGTTATAGCTAGTGCTGCTGTTATACGCTCGCTTTTGTAGCTATCTGAGGTTTCAGCCACAGTTTTCTTCGATCCATGTGCTCAAACGATGCCTATGTTGTTCCTGGGCAAGACAAGCGTTTTCTGATCCTAGTGTTTTGTTCTGTACCAAAGGAGGCAAAAAGAGTGATGATCCAGTTTTCAGACTGTGAACTACATTCTATGCACGACATTTTCCCCCGTAACACATTCTTATAGAAGGAAGAGAAGGAAGAACAAACTGTGAAGATAGAAGAGAAATGTCAAGTTAGGGGGAAGATGCCCTATAGGGGACATAAGGCCCAAAACTTTACTCCATGTTTGCGTGGTGCGAGCACTTTCGAGACAGAATGCTGTTGAAAGTGGGAGTAAAAAAGAAGTAAAATACGAGCTGTTCGAATTGATGGGTATAAAAACGGTTGACGTGCTTTATAAGAAACGAACTTGGAGCACAAAGTGTATGGTTAATGTAATATATTTAATGTGCTACTCTGATTCAGTTCTGCAATGACGCAGGCTTGTTAACTGTACCAAGCTTCATTCCGCTAATGCAGACCGACGTTTTCGGAAAAATCTTTATCATATATGTTGGAAATTAGATCAGTAAACCTTTTCCAAACTTGACCCATTTTATTTTCTGGAAAACAGCTTCTCTTTGGCACCCGTGTCCTTGTTGCTTGTGGTGTGGCCTAACTGATGTGCAGGCTGTGTTCTTTGTAGTTTATTGTGTTTTTACTGCGAGTTTCTGTAGCGTCCTTTTCATTTTATTCCATAATTTAGCTGATCTCTCCTAACGTTGTATTAACTGTACGGATTTAACATCTGCCTTTCCCGTTCTACCTTTATCCTTTAAATATACTCTGATATTTTACATTTCTATTGATAGCATTAAGCAGTAACAGTTCTCAGAGGAAGCAAGGAGGTCTGTCCGCTCTGAACGTTTAAAGCTATGTAACTGTGACTTATGCAGCTATAAATGCTAAGTTAATAAGGAAATGATCCTACAGAAAGAGGTTATCTTTTATAAAAAAATTTTGCCATCACCGATCCTGTAGTTTGTACAACAAGCGCCATTTTCCACGTGAATGTGTAGTGAGATATTTCTAAAATACGTATATTTACAGTCTCGCATAATGCGCGCGTGTTCACGAATTACAGTAAGTCAAACGCACTAGTAAGCTGTAAACTGGAATACCCGCAGTATGAAGTGTAGAGAAGTATACATGTTGGCCCTGTAAGTTATATAGCCGGGTAAAGTATGTCGACTCTGGAGGCAGAAAAAGTGCTCAGCTTTTAAAGTAGGAATCAGTCTTGCGGAATTGGATGTAAACACGATGAATTTGTACAGCTGTCCTAAATCTAACCGTCTTAAACTATAATTACAAAAGTTTGCTTTGTAGAACAGTTTCTTTGTGTGTTAGATAAGAACTGAGCCGAACAGACATCTTTCTTAAAAGCAGACAGTCGTTCATATAAGGCAAGAAAATCGCTGCCTTTTAATGCAAAACTAGGATTGATTGCCGTATTCACTAAACCACACCGTTTGACTTTATCCTGTACCATCCCTATCCCTTGCACGTAGAACTTATTGTACATCGAAAATTGAAGTTAATGTTAACAGTTTTAGCCGATCGTCGTGACCGCGCTGTCTAAAGCGTAGGTCTGCGGCCATGCGCTTGCTGGGATTGCGGGTTCGAATCCCGCCGGGGCATGGATGTCTGTCTCTTGTGATTGTTGTGTGTTGTACAAGTAGACGCCTCTGCAACGGGCTGATCCCTCGTTGAGGGGAGTCGTGTCGAGTGTGTGTGTGTGTGTGTCACTGAGTGTGATCAGGTGCCACAATAACCCTCTGAACCTACAAAGAGTATGTACGAGTAGAAGAGGTCAGGCTAAAAAAAAACAATAATTCTGTTATTCCCTCATGCAAATTAGAAAGCCATTGTGTCTTAAGACTGTGGATCCCGTCTTTCTCGACTGCATAGTGTAGCAAATGCTGCCTGTTCCAGCTTTACAAATTTGTGGAACTGTCTGTAGGTCGTCTTTGGTATCATGTATCTGTAGCTTTGTAACATAATGCGGGTAAAACGAAAATAATATACCTATAGAACAAAATTGTATATATTTACAATTTTATTACCGCGTTGGCCTTGCATATTTGTAAATACCTTTAGTATAGATTTCATGTATATAGAACAATTTTATATGGGAGTTATACTTTTCTCGATATTTTGCGAACTGAATTAACATGTGTCCAGAGCACGTTCCATGTACTAAGATTTGTTTCAGCAGTTTCTATGCCTTGACTAATAGCTAAGTTTGCCGTCTCCTCTGCTAGACGTGTGTAACGTAAGGCGGACTGCTTGGAGTAATTAACGTTTCAAAATAAGGTACGCTGTGCATGTCTAGAATCGTTTTACGGACCCTCATCTTGTTTCACACTCCTCCGACCTCGAAATCCCCTCAATTTGCTTGTGCCAGCTACTGTGCGGTAGAGACGCTCTTCTAATTTCATCCCCGGTTTCTTTATCTACTTGGTTTTGCTCTTCTCCTTATTACTCCGATACGTACTTGTATTTTAAAGTTTCAGTACTGAAATTATAGTCTAATTTGTACTCCGAGACTGAAAGCTCAGCGTCAAGTATGATATTTCATAAGCCGATCAACAAAAGTAAAAAAGAACGCGTATATTGAAACGAACTCTCGGTTAAAAACGGATTTGTAGTTTCGAGAAGTTAATATTTGTAATATATTTTTTCTCTCCTTATTTCGTTCGTTCCACCTCTGTTCCTTCTCTTCTTTCCTTCTTTCCTGTATCCAGTCCTTCCCTTCTTACGCCACTTCCATTCTTTAGAAAGAAAGGCGTACGAGAACATGTAGCTGTGTGTGTGTGTACGCGCGTATGTGTGTGTGCGCGCGCGCATGTGTGTGCGCGCGCATGTGTGTATGTATGTGCGTTCGCGCATGTGTGCATGTGCGCGCATATGTGTGTGTGCGCGTGTGTATGTGCGCGCGCGTATGTGTGTATGTGTGCGCGCGTATGTGTGCGTGCGCGTATGTGTGTATGTATGTGTGCGCGCGTGTGTATGTTGTGTGCGCGTATGTATTTGTGTATGTGCCCGCGCGTATGTGTGTATGTGTGCATGCGCGTATGTGTGTATGTGTGCGCGTATGTGTGTGTGTGTACGTAAGTGTGTGTGAGGCAATTTCAACTTTTAAACCAGTTAATCGTATTTCACACAACCCGATATAAACCTCATGCCATTGTAGGCCGCTCCAAAACCATATATTTTATTCTTTCACACTGCAGGTAATAACAACATAGCTTGCGAGCGAACTGGGGAGATGCGAGCCACAATAACGAAATTTAATTTGAGGGCCTGAAATAATGCATGGTGATAGATTGTGGGAAAACATGTTCCTGTATGTATGTATGTATGTATGTATGTATGTATGCATGCATGTATGTATGTATGTATGTATGTATGTATGTATGTATGTATGTATGTATGAATGCATGCATGCATGCATGCATGTATGTATGTATGTATGTATGTATGTATGTATCATGTAAAATAACAACATGGAGGCCGTGCGAAGTTTTTTGTTTTCGCGCTTTGATGGAGATAACTAAAGAAGTACTGGAATTAGGCATTGAAAGTCTGGTACCGACGTGGGTCATAAGCGTGCCTACATACTGCCTTGAAATATTGTTTTTAAGTAAAAAAATTACAAACATGGCGATTATGAAAATTATTGAGATTATATTCGACGAACCGAACCTATACAGAATCTTCAAGTAAGAATTTTCTCACAAAAACAAATAATAATAATAATAATAATAAGTGTTATAATTATAAAATAAATAGATAGTAGAAATATGTGTATTATATATATGTACAGCATGAAGGCAGGCTTTGAGTTCTGCCAGACATTTCTTCGTTCTGTTTTTCTGGACACATATTCTTGTTGGTGTAGCTGTGTGTGTAATGTACGTATGCATCATTCATTCATTTATTCACCGCTTCCTTAATTCCTGTCTAAATATTTTTTTATATTTTAGATCCTTACTGAACTGTAAGGTTTCTGTAACAGAATAAACAGTAGCACATTTCGGTGTTGATAAACCTGCCAGTCGGGAGTTTAAATTTCGTACGAATACGTGACTGTTAAACCAAACGTCAGGACGCTTAATGCGTTAATCATAAATAATTATTAAGTTAATCGGTGTTGATTTATGGATTTTTGTTTCCTCCTGTGAAGGGAATGCTATACAATACGGTTCGTTAATAAAGTTTAGTTTCATAACGAGAGTCACATGTGTGAATTCTCGCTATAACTGCCCTGCATATCATATCGCACAGACAGAGCAACAGGGTCACATGGAGAGTGACAGATTTTGTTGCACCGTTTGGAGGCCAAGGTGTTCTTAACACAATACATATTTAATCCTTTAAAGACGAAGCGTATCTGTTTTATATAAGGACTCAGTGCGTGCCGCGCTGTAAACACTCTGCACTTCGGTTATAAAAACCAGTCTCTTAATGTTTTATAAGGCAAAAGTTGCTGTTTGTTCTGAGATCCGTACAAAACACGTAAACGCAATGTGGGCACCACGTAGAATTTTTTAATGTTAAACTTGTTGGTATGTAAAGTTACCGCTAGGCTTTGAAAGGTTAATAAGACTAAATATATCATGCGACGCTGTATTGCTTACGTCGCCAAATAATTGACTTTCTATCAAGGGGCAGCTCAGTAAAAGTTATGGAAATCGAAGTTGTTATAAGAACTTGAAAATTAGTCAACACGTTTTCCATAGCGCTATCCGAACTATTACTCATCTCCGTATTTTTTAAAACTTAAAAATGAAACTCAAACGGCGTGAGTGGTGTTCCCTGAAATAAAGCAGATAGTCCTTTGTAATCTGCACAGTATGTAAAGAACAACAAAGCAAGTTATTTATCTTTGTTCACTTTGTTTTTTATTATACTCTTTTAAACGACTTTTGCTTACACCCATCCAGTCCTCCGTATTATTCTGTTTCAAGCGTCTCCTTGAACCTGTGTCAATCTTCGCCCTGTAACTGCGCTCCATTCTATTTTTAGCCACCTGTCTTCGTCCATTCTGTCAATATGATTTTCCCATTTAGGTCTGCACTGTAATATATTCAGCTTTACTCGTCATATTTCTCATGCTTTTCAGTACTCCGTTGTTTTGCTAGTCTTGATAAGGATCTTACAGTTACCTTCCTTTACATTATTTTATAACCGCATGTCTAAAACTCTTAGATATTGCTAGGCGTGTATGTTACTGTTATTGCAAGCAATACTGTCTTTGTACGACGCCACTTATTAAATACGCCTTTTTTTTATTTGTGTGAAAGACAGATTAAAATACTTTAAAGAAATCGGCGTAATTTTCGAAGATCTATTTTCTGTGGCGCAACAGCCCAACTCTGGCCTAGGCCACCTCATTATTCAGGTTTCTGTAGCACATACAAATACACACCCGGTCGGCCTCCTGTGGTTGTGTCGAAGATCTATTACAGTAGGAAATTTTGAGGACCTCCAATTAAAAACGTAAAATTGCCGCTGTGCACGCCAGGAGGCATGTAGGGGGATGGAGGTATAGGTCCAGTCATTCTTAACCTCGGCGCGAGATGGACAGGCCTCTGTGTTGAGTGAATGACGCCAACTTCTGCCTCCAGTTTTGTTACGGCCCGTTTGTTGATGTTGATAGTATAAAATTAAATGGCGGCACCTTATGGCAGTCTCTGTTGGCCTGATGTTTGCACCAAGTTTCATGAAAATTAGTCAGTTGATTCAAACGTTGTTGAAGGAGAGAAACACTCTGTAATAATCTAGTAAAAGGGAAATGAGCTACGAATGAATCTTTAGTCTAAGAGTAGACTCAGACGCCAGTTTCGTACAGAATGGTTTTGACCGTCCAGATGTGAATGACATAATGACAAATGTGTCTGCGCGATGTTGCTTTCATTATCTTAAAGAGTTAAGGTGTTACATCAGACTTTCTGGACACGGTAGGTCCGGGGGGCCGGGATAGCCCACTCGGCGTAGCGACTCGCTACGGGCTGGATGGTCCAGAGATCGAATCCCGGTGGTGGCGAGATTTTCCGCAGCCGTCCAGACCGGACCTGCGGCCCACCTAACGTTCTGTACGATGGGCACCAGGTCATTCCCGAGGGTAAAGCGGCCGGGACGTGGCGTTAACCACCCACCCCATCTAGCGCCGAAGTTTAAGAAAGAGTAGAGCTATACCTCTAGGCCCCCTCTGTGCCTCATGGCAGGCTATAGTGTGAAATTTTTACCTTTACACACGGTAGGTCCGCTTTGATAGCGACATAATCTAGCACTCTCCAGCTGCCTTGCCTCTTTTATTGCATAAGCGACGGCGTACAGAGAGCTGAAGAGAAGTGTGATATATCGCCCTTATTTCAAACAAAAATTTCTTACACAGAAATATTTAACTCGGGGCACGCGGTGGCGCAGTTGGTTGAGGCATTGCGCTACAAACCGGCAGGTCGCGGGTTCGATTCCCGATGGTGTCAGTGGATTTTTTTCATTGGCATAATCCTATCGGTCGCGCTATGGCCCTGGGGTCGACTCAGCCTCTAACAGAAATGAGTACCAGGAATATTTCCTGGGGATTAAACGCGGCCGGTGTGTATGGCTGACAACCTTACCACCTTCATGTGCCGACTGTCTAGAAATCTGGGAGCCTCAACCTCCTGGAACCCTAAGGCCCTGTCCAGGCCTGTAATGGGACTGCTTTACCTTTATAAATATTTAACTCACATGCCGATTTATATTTTTAGTCACGACCGTGTGTATCTCCAGAAAGTTACTCACTGATCATAGTTTTAAGAAGTTCATTATGAAGCCTATCATCATCATCATCATCATCATCATCATCATCATCATCATCATCATCATCATCATCATCATCATCATCATCATCATTGCTTTGAGACTATATAATCAGGGCTGTGTAACCCTTTAAGGATTCTAAAATGTGCGGATTTTCTGTATACCACATATGGGAACACAGACTGCCTATTGTGAGTCAAGTTTACGGGCGAGTGTATGTTGATCCTGCAGGTATTAAATCAGATTGCATTGCACGAGAATAAAGAGCTTTCTTCTGCCTGATATACGACGGTGAAAAGATAAGAGGAAAGATGTCCCTGAGAAATTTCTACGTGAACGCTTCTCCGAATCTTTTTAAGCCGCCTGCCAGAACCTCTTGCCATTATTCCCTCCACTAACTATCGAGGTACGTGCTATATCCTTACTGTCGTTCTTGCGCTGAACATTGTCCTCCAGCGGAAATGAGATCAAGACACGTTCATGATTCTATTTTCCGTCCTCGCTACTCGCAAGTCTTTTGTTTTTTTTTCCTCCAATTTCGTAAGGGCTTTTCTCGCTCAATAGTAAGTCAGCCTTCGCGTGACAGAATTCGCTTGAAATATGTGTGTAGTATCTGTTATGTACCTGTGTGTAGATCTGCCACTTAATTTTGAATGCTGTTCCATGAGCTAATATAGACGACATGTGGTACCTGTTACGCTTACGGTGAAATATTTAGTTCACAGTAGAAAAAATTGGAAGTTCTGAAAGTGTAAATAGTAATTGGTTTCTGCTACAGGGTAACAGCTGTACACAGCTTCTGCTCCTCATTCCTACCAACACTCTTTCAGCAATGCTTATTTTTCATCCATGTGTATGAGAAGCAGCCATTGCAGTTTTCTTCAAAAGTGTGACTTTTGGGCAGCTTTTGTGCCCTGATTGGGGATCAGCACATGAAAGTCAGTTGTAAAGTTGAACAGGAACTTTGTCACAGTCGGCAAAACTTAGACATTATTTTAGTACTGATGTCTTTATAGCTACGTAGTGTCAGTTTATAACAAGTTGACAGGCTACAGAATTCCTGTATGTAAAATATAGCTTAAGTGCCAGTAGTCTTCTCATAACTTAGGATCCCAAGTTTTACACGTCGAAAATACTTTAAAAAACAAAATAAGGTACTTAAAATAATTACGGTAAATTATTTTATGGAAACCCTCTTGTAATTCAATTCATTTTATAAAAATGTCTGCCCTACTCGTTACTGTTTAAATTTTGTGCCTCACCCTACTGACGCTGCCATATTGCAGTATGGAGTCTGTCTTTTTGTAATATTCGTTTGCAAATTGTTGGTATCTTTTGGTCAATGCCGGAGTGTCCTCATCTCTGTCTGGTGCAGACAATAACAGTTTCTTGACCTGTATCCCAACACTCTCATAAACCTTTATAACATGGTAATTTATCGCAGGAACAACTTGGTTCTCTAACACTTACTGTAACTCGGAAATGGGCCCAGTTTTTATTGTAGCAGTAACTTCAACTGACCGACGGGGTGACGTATTGGCAAGGCTCCGGACTGGAACTTGGTATGTACGTGTTTTGGAACTCGATCACGACACCGGCTATGCTGACTGATGGCTTTCGTGGTTTTTCTCAGTTCCTTCAGGCATAGGCTGCTGTATTAGTACCTCCATTATGTTGCGACGACTTTCTTACGCACCTTTTTCATTGCATCATTAATCACTCTATCATTCGATGCTGCGTTGTCCTCGATACAGATGGTGTCGTTTAATAACCTACAAGAAAACAACAGCTGGCCATACATGTACGACATGACCCGAGACTGATGATAGTTATTTCATCCACTTAGAAGGAGGGTTATCCTTTTCTTACTTGGTCGACACAGGTTTAAATTCTCAGGTAGGCAAAATGCCGAGCTACTGAAAGTCGAAGTCGGTGGTGCGCATATTTACCACTGCCGTTTCTGCTGCTAATACGTATTAATGTAATGTAAGCTCGTATTCCTGTGGACAAAGATGTAACCGTATTGTTGTGGAAAGCGGCGCCCACAGCTTCTGGTATCTAGTGCACAGTGTCTCCGCTTCATGACAGGTGGAGGGATCCACAAGGGATCATGTACACACGTCGTTCTTTGCAGCAGTGTGAGTGACCTGTTACGTCCTACTTTGTGTCTCTCAGAAACTCTTTTATTTTCCGCTTTCATCAAAATTAATTACCATTTCATTTGGAAAGAAATTCCAACTATTTGCACTGCCCTGTTCATGACTTTGAAGGAAAGGCTGTTTTGTGGTATACTGAAGAAGAAATGTGGCCATTTGTCTAAAGCATGGTCTGCCTTTGAAAAGACTGATCTGTACGGTGCCGTGAATTGCTTCAAATCTGCAAAATGTAAACAGTCACTGTTTTATATGACAACTATCAGTTACCAGTTCTGTGGTATTAAAGTGGCCCACTCAGCCAACTGCTCACACGTTCGGCAGAATAGCGATGACAGGTGACAAACTACACGTGTATTTGTCGGATAAAATGTTGTTCCTGTGTTATTAATCGTATATATGTATACGGTTGAAACTTTTGTGTGAGATACTCGAGTCCCGCACAGTGGAATCTGCAACCTTCAGTTTCCAAGGTGAAGGACGGAAGCGATAGCAACGTGTGTCAGGCGGCCATTGTCTGACAACTTCCTCTTTTCTGCTGAGCGAACAACTGTATGGTGTAGTCTACATTTATTTTTTCCCTTTCTATCATCTTCCTACGGTAAGTTAATATTAATCTGAGCTAGGTGTGTGGTGGAAGAATTCAAATATTTGGGAGCAAGCCTAACGAATCAAAACTCCATTCATGAAGAAATTAAGAGCAGATTGAAGTCGGGGAATGCTTGCTATCATTCGGTGCAGAATCTTTTGTCTTCCAGGTTGCTATCCAAAAACACAAAGATTAGGGTATACAGAACTATAATTTTACCTGTTGTTCTGTATGGATGCGAAACTTGGTCTCTCACATTGAGGGAGGAACAAAGACTGAGGGTGTTCGAGAATAGGGTGCTGAGGAAGATATTTGGGCCTAAGAGGGACGAGGCGACAGGGGAGTGGAGAAGACTACATAACGAGGAACTTAATGACCTGTACTCATCACCAAATATTATTCGGGTAATCAAATCGAGAAGACTGAGATGCACAGGGCATGTGACACGTATGGGGGAGGAGAGAGGTGCATACCGGATTTTGGTGGGGAGACCCGAGGGAAGGCGACCACTTGGGAGACCCAGGCGTAGATGGGAGGATAATATTAAGATGGATATTCGGGAAGTGGGATGGGAGGACATGAACTGGATTGAGCTGGCTCAGGATAGGGACAGGTGGCGGGCTGTTGTGAATGCGGTAATGAACCTTCGGGTTCCATAAAATGCGGGGAATTTGTTGACTAGCTGAGAAACTGTTAGCTTCTCAAGAAGGCCTCTGCTCCATGGAGTTAGTTAGTTAGGTGTGTATTCATTTATTGGACCCAGGGCGAATTTGTTAAAATGACTTCACTCCCGTCCTATGGAGGAGTATCACACCATTTTACGCGCATTTCGCATAGCCGCGAAAATCGTCTATGACCTTCGCCATATCCGTCCGTCTGTCGATCGGCAGGCATCACCGTCGCGGTCGTGCTTGAGTCTGTCGCTGTCTGCTTCTCCTTGTAACTCTGCAACCAGTGAACTTATGTTATTTACATCGCGTTCTCTTTCTGAGGTTCAGCAACCCAGTTCGGGTCTATGCCACCTCACTGTTGAGCTTTGTAGATCGCACACAGATAGACACACGCATACCCGGTAGAACTCCTCTGAACGGCTAACAACACGTTGCAGGAGCCAGTACCTACACAACACAAAACCAACACAAGAAACGAACGTTCATGCCTTAGGCAGGATTCGAACCCGCGATCCCAGGAATCGAGCGGCCGCAGACCTACAACTTGGACCGCACGGCCACCGGAATCAGCTTTACTTACACTCAGCATTCACAGTATGCAACCGCTGGCCACAGAACCTTCAGACGCGTGGCGCCCCGATGTCAATAATGCCGACACTCAAACGGTTGAAGTATGGCGCTGTCAGAACTGATTTTTCGGTCCTGGCCTCTCATGTGGTGACAGACTTCCGAAGGAAATCGGGGCAGTTTTCTCAAGCAGTGGAGCACCTGACTTGTCTTTTGTCTTATGCTTCAGTCAAATAGTGTGTGTGTGCGTGCGTGCGTGCGCGCATATTACAAACCATCGCCATGCACAACAAAGTGTACAAAATTTACGGGTTACAAGTTACTGAAATTTAATAGGTCTGGCGATGGCTCAATTAATAAGCAGAAACTAGCAACATGTATATTCTGCAAACTTTGTTGTGCATGGCGGTGGTTTGGAATGTATGCATCTAACTTTATTCGGGAGATTCCCAATTAGATTCTGGACCAGGACACGGATTGTTCAGGCTGAAATATTTCGGGGTTTCCCCTAGCCCGCGAGTGAATGCAGCGACAGTACCTTGAAGTATGCTGCAACGACTTTTTCCCAAAATACTTTCGAGTTGCGTCGTCTTTAAGCAAACACACTATCCGTTCGTAATTCTAAATGTATTTAAGTGATATATTTTTACAATGCAGTAGTCCTATAGCAACACGCCGGTTCCGTCAAAACTATATTTTGCTTGTATTTCGGTCTAAAATGTGTAATGACCCATTGCAGGTAGAAACTTGAAAATTGTTTTATTTTATTTGTTATTTATGCTTTAGTTCAACGGCACTGTCATAAGCTGAGTATGCGTAGCGTCGACATATAGGATGAGCAGCGAGTAATGAATTTTAAAGATGAGAAGGGATCACTTGTAACTTTATTTGAGATACAGTATTACTTTGGCATTAGCCTGGAGAGTGCGAGGAAAACCATGCAAATCGGTCATAATAGCCGGTGGTGGGACCGATACCTGACCCGGGGACTCCCAAATACAAAACAGGAGTTCTACCCACTCGACCGCGAGCGAAGTTGGTTAGGGCCCATAGTTTGTTAAAGAGGCCTCTGAACTTACATATTCTGTATAAACCTTCCTAAAATAAGGAGACCTAGAGACCTGACAACAATCAAGAAAAAATTTTTTGTGGCGCAGCAGCCCTACTCGGGCCTCATTGCTGACGTTTGGAGATCACACACAGACGTACCGCATTTGGTAGGACTCCTCTGGACAAGGGATCGGCCCATCGCAGAAACGTGTATCTGACAACACACAACATTCACAAGCGACAGACACCCAGTCGAAAACAACTGGATAAAGAAACTGTCATCCACAGAGAGGAAAATGGGTTCATCGGGAAGGTGAAGGAGCTGGTATCTATCAGTAGAGGCCATTATCCAACCGGGCCCAGGTCTGAGTGTATAGGGACCCCACACTCCGAAAATAAAAGTTGTCATTAGAAAATTAAGCCGTTAGTGAGGTGAGTGGAGTTACAACAACACTGCCGTCTAGTGATCATCGTACAGAATTGTAATTCGTAAAATTCCCAAATTTATCAATATTCCTGACACTGATATCGTGCAGTTAGATGGGCGTAACATGTAGCATGACTAAGGGCGATTATTAATTTATAACGATTTTAAGCCGAAAAATCTGAAGGGAAGAGACCACTTCGGAGGGGTGGGTACAGATGTATGGATTATATGGACGTAAGGAAAGGAAACATAAAATTATGGACTGGATTCATCTGGCTCAAGATATGTAAAACGGCAGACTATTGTGAGCACTGTAACGAATCTTGACTTCCGTTTAAGAAACTGAGTGATTATCAACTTGTCCAGAATATTTTTTGTAAAATTAAGTAGAAGTTAAAAAAACGTGTCTTGCAAAACGTACAGAACATTCCATCTTCTACAACAGGACGCTGTGGCTTACATTTATATCGTATGAACTCCGCACAGCTGTGTGTCGGTAAACCCGGACCTTATGCAGATTACTTAATCGGCTTTCAGTGCCGATAAAATTGTGAATGTATTTCGCTACATAATCAGAGGAACAGTAGCGTCCAGAAAGTACGATTTGCACAGTGAGGAACCCGTTGAAGTTGTTAAATGGATCGTAATTTCTGACAAAAAGGGAGACAACTCACTCTAATGATTGCAAAAAGTAGGACAATGGTTTCCTGTAATAAAAACATTGTCTTTTGAGAAAACTTCTTTTGTCTTGAGACGCAGCAGTTTCCTGAAACAACCTTTCGGAATGGTGGAAGATATTAATGAGCTAACGGTAGCAGCAGCAGCTGACCTAGTATCGGAACAAACGACTAAGGTATACATTGTGCCAGTAACCATTTTAATCAAGTTCTGCTTAGAACGTCGTTTATTTGAAAAGAAGACGTATTATGATGTTTGTATAACTCTTAAAAAACGTACACGACAAACGTGAAACCCCTTTCTGAGTCACGGCGCATCCTTTCTGTCTTTTTCGTCTTATTTAAGGTACTTGAGCGAGGAGATTGCATGATAATTACAGATAAATGAACAAACAAGTTGTCTTTCAGTTTCATATAGTGCCAGGGCTGACCTGATTATGGGAACTTTAAAAAGCATATTCCTATGTAAAGTTTGTATTATAGTGCACCGCGCTGTTTAAAATTGCTCCCGATTGTCATTTGTTGATTTCTGTCTTCTGGGATGTGGCCCAGCGACGAAGTGTCATATCCCAGAAGTCCGGAATCCTGGGCTACACCGTTACGGAAACCTTAACGTTCACAGGTCGTCTCTTATTTTACGTATAACATTCTCTTTCTTTCTTCTCCGTTTCTTCATGTCGCGTCTGATTAGTAGGGTACGGTAACCTCTTTTAACTCTGTGCGGTACCATTTCTAATAAGAGAACATTGGTCACCGGGAATATATATTCGTTTTATTCTAATAGTAAATACGCAATTTCACTGTTTTACTTGTGTCCACCGCCTGTGTTAAGAAACACGCAGACGAGGAACGGGTGCTTCGACCGTAATGAAGTACAGCACCAGCAGCAGCAGATTCTTCGTAACGTCGTTTCTTGTTTGGACAAAATCTTCGTGGCACTTTTTATGACTAGACACAGTCGAATGAGGCAACGCAGAAATGTTTTAGCACTACGGCTGCTTTTGCCCGTCCTCTGGGACGGGTGTGTCAGTGCCCTTCTTCTCATTAGTTCTTTTGGTTATCGACTTGGCGGCTGCATAGACGCCCAGCGCCACGGCCCATGGCGCCATTATCAACCCTATGAAACCTTACCACGCATTCGATAAACAACATGCCAGAGAGTTTCTTGCACTCGACGTGAGCAGCGCTGTGCGTGGTCTGTATTGCAAGTAGAATGAGGATGATATTTTAACGCACCATATTTGCATCTTCTCCTAATGGTTTTAAGGAAATAGTTAGCATTTTGTTCAAGTTTCAGAAAACGTACGTAGAAACTGTGCTTAAAAGAACTGTTTTCCAGTGTAGGTCTATTCTGGAAATTTTTACCTACTGAATTTACAAATTTGTGTACACGTATATCCAGTTTTGAACTTTCGCCATGAACGTAGATAATTGGGAAGTGTAAATTTATAAACCAGTAGCCGCTGGTTGTGCGTGGACGTAAGGGAGGGTTCTGAAATAGTGCCTGTTACTATACGGTATTATCATTTTCAGCGCGATGAAGTCTGCGTCTGAAAGTGCGCAATTACGTAACCTAAGAAAGATTATGTTTTGTGTTTCGGGCCGTGGGGCTGTTTCAGCCGCATGCTCACGCTGCTGTCGGAGTCAGCTCATATTCCTTGTTTGTTGCCAGTATCGCTATAGGCTTGCACACATTATCACGCTCCAGTGCCTGCTAAAGACGATCGCTCTTACTAGAACGGATTATTTTCAGTTAACCCTTTAAAGCCTAGTAGTTAATTTGTATGTAGTTTGACAGCACCCTGCGTTATAGAACTGACGGTATTTATTGTGAAAACATTTTCTGAATGTTACAGGGTCATGCAAGTGCATATAAATGACCGAGAACAGTTTAATGTTCGTGATGATGCTACGAGAAGTCATGTAATGAATTTGGAGAGAACATTTGAAGGAACCGGTTTTGTGTAGATTATCTCAAAGGTATTGTTGGATGTAAGCCAACGGTACGAATTTATGAAATTGTGTTGCATGAGGAAGAAGCATTTCAAAGAAGACCAAAGGATTATAACACTTACCCAACTAATGCACTCTTTTAATATCACTGTATTACAACTCTTACAACGTTGTTATACTTTTGCCAGGCATGTTTTTATTGTTATTGGGTGATCTATCTTCAGGGGCTTACAATTTTCAAGATTATAAATTAATGTTAAGAGCTACACACACAGCTTATTTCAGTATATATTGAAAACGATACAGTTGGATGTTGCGTGTCTGTGGATCGTTTTATACACTGGCTGTTATGGATTAAACACATCTGGTAGGAGACTGAAGCACTACTACAAGATGAATAAATCGTTTATCGTTTGTTATTACATTGCAGTATGTTTTATAGTCTTTCTTAATTACGGTTCATCAATTGCAGTTTTCATGTGAAAATATGTTTTTTGGGGCTGTTTGTGCGGACAAGACTTAGGCCCTAACGTACAAAATATAACATGGTCCCCGTGCTTAATTAAGTATTACGCCATGAAGGCACACGGAGGAGTGAAGATACAGCTACACACATTCTTAACCTCTACACCAGCCTCACACTCTGGCCGCTTTGTCCCTAGAGAGGGCACTTCCAAAGTCCGTAGTCTAGGAGGCTGGCTGGACCCGCGAGCCGGTCTGAACGCTTCCGGTTGTAGAACGCCAATTTCTCGGCATGCCATACACAACATAGTCACTAGGTTGACTGAGATATCACACTTTATATTTAACGGAGAGAATGAACCAGTAATAAAGAAATTCATGTAGGCCCCTATAAACAGTCTTCAATGAAATCTGCAAATTAATATATGAAATTCTGCGTATTAGGCACTATTCGAAAAAATTCAAAACAAACGTCTCTGTTGCGGGGTTATAAAACTGTTATTCAAATTAATTAGCTACGCGAAAATGTGACGCATGTTTCAGAACAATTTCTGTGCCATTTTACCAGTTTCAAACGTCGTACCGCAGTGTAGGCGTTAGCACAGTCAGTTGTGCAGTCCCTTTGTGTTTTGAAGCTTAGTTTTTAATTGAATCAGTGGGCTGGGTTCTCTGTAGAAGGCTTTTTGCATCAATAAGCCTGTTACATTCAGTTCAGACGGAACACCTCGTGGAAAAACACATATCACCAACAAATGCACAAAGACAGTTTTATCATCAATCGTAACACATTCCTACATGTTTCGACCCTGCTGGTTCATCTTCAGGGAGAACTTTTTTGTTATCGTTACACTAAGGTTGCACTTTATAGTTGAGTGTGTACTGCGTTGTTTTTGGAGGCAGTACACAGTACACAGTCAACAGCACATTCTCACTCAACTATAAGGTGCAACCTTAGTGTAACGATAACAAAATAGTTCTCCCTGAAGATGACCCAGCAGGGTCGAAACGTGTAGGAATGTGTTACGATTGATGATAAAACTCTCTCTGTGCATTTGTTGATGATTAGTGTTTTTGTATAATATAGTGCACGGACATGGAACACATTAAAAAACGTTATGGAAATTAAAACTGGTTGACAGTTGGATTGTGGCGAGTTTCAGTTCCCAGTTCAGCAGGAAGTTAGATGCACTAGTTGCAGTATTGAAAAAGGCTAGCGCTGGGAAGAATGTAGGACTTTTCGCCATTGTGCGTCGGAATGACGAGGCAAACACAGCGCAGCGTGTTAGCGATAGAGCTTCATGCTTCATGCATATAACCTCTTGGAAGAAGCAGATGAGAGCCATGTTATGCTGTATAGTAAAGAATGTTACGAGGATGGCAGACCTGAATAGGATATAAATGGAAGGTGTTTAAATTAAATGATAATAGTTTGCACATTATTGTTTATACCGTACATCTTATTATTAAATTACTGTGTAAACGTTTCCAACAACAAGCACCATACATTTGGTGACTTTAAAAAATAATTACGAACTCGCTGTATGTTCCGACATGTTTCGGTGCCAGCTGCCACCATCACTGGGAAAGTTCCAGCTTATAAGGTGATGGTGGTGGCTGGCACCGAAGCGTATGGGGACATACAGTGATTTTGTAATAATTTTTTAAAATCATTAAGTTTATTGTGCATGTTGGTGGAAACTTTTTGTCAATAGCGTGATAATAATTTGGTTAGTAAAAGTTGCTTAACTTTGTGGGGCACAACTCTTCTTCAGGAGCTGACGGTAGTAGGACTAGTCAAGAATTTCTCCGCCTTTCACACACTATTTGTGTAATGCCACCTTTGTATTATGAGTAAGCCTAAACGTTTTCTTCTTTAGAGTTTTTCCGACAAGAATTGTGCGCGCATCTCTCATCTCCCCCATCTTGCCCATCCTAACCTCCTAGATTTCACTGTCCTAACAACTGCAGGTGACTTGTATAGACCATAATACCCTAATTTGGACATTTGCCGCATCCTTCTTTGGTCCAGTTTTTTTCTGGGTGCTGCTTAAAATTTTTATAGTTTTTTATGCGTTTGTCAACCGTATATACATGAATATATACATATATATATACACACGCATGAATTCTTAAAAATTGTGTAATAAAAGTTTATGATCTAATACGGGTTGGCTGCATTTCGGTTTCGTGAGTGGGGTTCCTTCCCTGACCATCAAAAGGTTCAGCTGGCAAATCAGACGTATGTGGCCAAGTTTCTTTACATAAACCTAATTTTATTCCCAAAGATAGGAGCATATACATGCAGTCACAATATAGACAAGGCATTCGTATTTATATAAAAACTCGTCGTTTATTTTAGGCGAGAAGCCCTACACACAAGAGTAACGGACTGCGCAAACAGGATGATGAGAGCAGACCCCACGGGGTTTCTCTTTCTGCATCAGACTTCTTCAGTTGAGAGAAATGAACGAATGCAAGAGCACCTTCGTGTACGTAAGCAAACATTTTGTTTTAGCCTAATTTAGAACACACATTCAAATGTATTTGACTTATTTAGTAAAAAAACACCACTCTATTTTGGAACAATATTAAGATTTTTGGTGTCACAGTAAACAGAATACCAGTACAGTTCGAAACTACTTGATGCTGAGCGAATTTTTCCACGTGGCGGCTGTGTTTAGCTCTCCTGCAGCCAGTTTCATTTATCCAGCTAAACATATATTAAACTCTGAACAATTTGTGGCCCTGTATTCCCATTTCACGTAAATCTTTGAGAAAATTTAATATCATATTAATACATTACATGCCATATTATGCAATACGTAAGTCCCTGTGACGATGATAGTGAGCTTATGTAATTTGTTAGGTGCAATTCAAAAGAAAATGTTTAATAACTTTTGGTTTCGCATGTCGCAGCAACACAATTGAGACCACTGCAAAAATTTATTTCATGTTCGGTACAGCGGGCTTGCTACACAACATTGTAACACTTGTTTGTGTAGTTCGGTCTGAGAAATTTTATATCATTCACTTACGACTCTGCGTGAATTACTGTACTGCGTGCATCAGTCGTTCCAGCATATTCGTGTGAAATTTTAAATAGGGCACTTGCATCATAAAATCAATACAATATATAAGCTTCATTGACAAAATGCTAGTCCAACATGTGAAGGAAAAATGTCACATTGGAAATATAAACGTAGATAGGACGATGGTATTGAAATGGATTTTAGAAGTACATTGTGATTATGTGTAATCGAGAGAGGATTCTAGTGGCAGACTGTTGTGAACATGTTAATGGCACTTGGGGTTTTATATATGGCGAGAAATTTATTCACTAGTTGAGCGGCAAATAGCTTCTCAATGAAGACTGTTCCATTACTTGGTTAAATGTTTATACATGCCGTCACAGCAGTTCTGGGGCTGGCAGAATTTGAGGGCCTACCGCTGTGTGTACAAATGCAAGTGTATGTATAAGCTGTATCTGTGTTTCCAGTTCGACATAAAATGGGATTTCGCTTAATGGTCCATGTTACTTTGAAGTTGGAAACGCGTATTTCTCTAACCGTGTATTTGCTTTGCAGTTCATAAAGTCGTTTCACAATTCTCTCTCTTAAATAAATATAAAAAGAATGCCTTGAAAGTGCAATTTCCGAAAAGCCATTCCGTGCTGTGGGGGCTGGCTGGAAATGCCTTGCCTTTGATTCTATTTGCTATTCCTGCCTATGGACGGACAGACGCTACGTGCCCAGGAAGTGTCAGCCTCCTTGATTTAATTACGTCCAGAAGATTAGGTGAAGAATGTAATTTTTATGCATTATGTTTCATACATTTCTTTATTACTCAGACACTTTGTTAGAATCCATTTATCGCATACTTTCAATTTCTGTTCTCTTCTGTTCTGTTCTGCAAGTTCAAAATGAAATTTCACACTCACTTCATTTAGATCCCATGAGATGTGTTACGGTTGACGTCACGAGAAACTGGAATACGTGATTGAATTAGTATCTAATGTGAATTCGGTCATCTGCGGTTCTTATCTGGGTTGTCAGTTTGATTTGCTTTGTTGCATGTAGTCTTTCTACTCTGTGTACTAAAATGACAGCCGCGTGTTAAGGGGTTTTTATCCACATGCGATTTAGAAGCAAGATACGCAGTGTTTAAATACGATTTTCTTTTCGATGTCCCCTACCAATTCTAAAATACAGACATTTTCCGTAACTATGTTAGTGAAGTTTTTAAGCTATACATACATCAAATTAACCCTTTAAAGACGAAGCGTGTCTGTTTTATATAAGGACTCAGTGCGTACCGCGCTGTAAACACTTTCCACTTCGGTTATAAAAACCATCTCTTAATGCTTTATAAGGCAACAGTTGCTGTTTGTTCTGAGATCCGTACAAAACACATAAACGCAATGTGGGCACCACGTAGAATTTTTTAATGTTAAACCTGGTCGTATGTAAAGTTACCGCTAGGCTTTAAAAGGTTAAAATACATTTACAAGTGTGTAACATAGCACCGTACAAACATTATTTCGTACAATCCAAAATAAATCTCCATCCGGATAGCTTTATAGGCACAAATATGCCTTTCTGTGATTGAGTGGATAATGAGACCGTTTGTCCTTCAGATAGATGTGAAATATGAAAAGCGTGCTCCTATATTATGGGCCAGATTACAGTGTCAGAGCAACATCGAGCGTTTAAAGACTAAGATTAACCTGTATTATATTTAAGCGTTCTGTTTATGTTGCACAGTAAACACTCCGTGAGGGTCATAACAAGTGAAGTTAATGCGATATAGGGGAGTTATCGCTGTTTGTTCTGAGAACCATACAAAACATATAAATTCCCTCTGTTTTCAGAAAGTAAAATTTATGAACGCTAAACCTGGTGTCAAATGAAGTAACCATTCTTTTTTTTTGTGTGTGTTATATACACATTTACTTTTGGAAAGTGGGCTTGTAAAGTAAAGTAAAAGGTGAATGTGCGGGTAAATTTGTCTCGCACGTGGAGTAGTCGTAGTTCAATTGCTGGCAACAGGTATCGCTCCGTAATAAAACAATTCTCCACTACCATGTCGGCGAGAAAAGAGTCTCTGTCTTTTCATTGTAATTTCAGTCCATTAATCGGCAACTTAACCAAAACTTATGTCAATTGACCAGACATAAAGCACGAGGACCATATATAACCAACATATCAGGATGTGCAAATTAAAAAAAGGCTTATGGGAAGCAGTAGAAGAATTAGAATATCAGGTTCACGACGGCGTTACTGAAACAGGCGCTTCTAAGTCGACTGTCGCTTTGTCGAAGATGTTTCAGAATATGATTGGAAAGGCAGATCCATATACGACTAAACGCCGTCGCCGACGTCTAAACTGAGGCCTGTAATTTCGAGCGACGACCTCTGGTTACATTACGAAGACAGTGATAGCAGTGTATGACGGCAGTGAAGAAGCTAAAGAGGTGCTGAAAATATAAAAGTTTAACACCGTTTAAATACGTAGCCATGTCCTGCACTAACCACACATAGACCTGTCTTCATTCAACAGTACTTTAACGCCTCGGCGTAGTCGTAACTCGTGTAAGACCAAAACGTAGCAGCATCTAGCCAGAATAAACTAACAGCAGACATACATTAGCGGATTCGAAGAAAGAGACATCCAATTAACGTCTTTGCTAGCGCATACGCTATAGAACAGAGTGTCGCTTTGCAAAATATTTGCCGGAATATATCTGAAAGGTCTCATTCATACATTGCAAATTGACTCCGATATCAGACTCGAATTTGCCTCAGACCATAACCACGTGCTGTGTTCAGAATACAGCAGGAGAACGTTAAAAACCAAAGTCATATTAAAGGCGCAATGTCCCACAGTAACCGGTGTCCCTTAACCCTTTAAACACTGACGTTTATTTGAATTATCTACGCTATGAAACTTAATTTTCTACCTCACAGAGAACACCGTGTATGTCCATTACAAAAACCAACCGGCAGATGATGTTTTGTTATCAAGTGGGTAGGTGGAAGTATTTGGAGAATCGTTCGAAAAACATACGTAAATACACTGTGTGTCAAAATGCAGAGTTTCTTGATCTTATAAGAGGTGGTACATAGAGTTACCAGCGGGCTTTAAAAGATTACTCTAATTCCATGACCAAACTAATGTAATCTAATAACATTTTCTATTCTAAATCCATATCTTCTCGAGGAAACCTATGTTACAAAACACAATCCATACGTATACAGGACGCTCATGTCCAGTAGGAATCGAGGAATAAAGCCTTCAGCGAAGCGGGTGATTCTGAATAGACGAACGACACGAAGTTCCACATCTGTGTGGTGAAAGAATTCATGCTTATCCGTAAACCGATGTCAGCTTCGAGCTTGGATAATAAGCTCCTGTATTCAAGATACGTACATGTCACAAGAATAATAACAGTACAAGTAATGGCAGAAGAAACGCTGTAAAATCTTATAAAACTAAAGGTAAATGTGTTTCAGCTTACGTTAACCTTTATAGCCTAGAGGTAACTTAACGTACTACCAAGTTTAACATTAAAAAATTTTACGTGGTGCCCACATTGCGTTTATGTTTTGTACGGATCTCAGAAAAAACAGCAACTTTTGCCTTATACAGCATTAAGAGATCGGTTTTTATAACCGAAGTGGAGAGTGTTTACAGCACGGTACGCACTGAGTCTTTATATAAAACAGATATGCTTCGTCTATAAGGGTTAAACCAGGTTCATGAAAGGCATATGAATGAATGGCTTTTTATAAACCAGGTAGACGCATGAGCATCTGTCTGAAAGCCGATCAGTGGTTACCACTTATTGTGAAGGGAGTCATTACACACCAGGTTCGAGGAAAGTGTGTCGTCACCCAGGTCTGCGAGTTCATTAATTATTAACTACAAATTTAAAAGGAATGCTGGTTACAGCGTCCTGCAGAGCTAAACGTTTTAAAGTGATGAAAAATATTACAGAAGCTATCCGTTACAGACCTGGACAGGCCCTTGGGGTTCTTGGAGATTGAGGCTTCCAGAATTTCTAGACAGTCGGCACATAAAGGTGGTTCGGTTGTCAGCCCTACGCACTGGCTGCATTCACCCCCCACGAGATATCCCTGGTGCTCATTTTTGTTAGACGCCACAGTGCAGCCAGAAGGATTCAGATTCACTCAATGAAAAATCTCATTGACCTCGTAGGAATCGAACCCGCGACCTTCCGACTTGTAGCGCTGTGCCTCAACCAAATTTATTGTCATACATTTATTATTCGTATTTATTTGAGTTGTCTGGGTTTGAGACATTTTTAATGAAATGTGTTACTTTTACAGGTGGTCAGTACTTAGTCTGATGGAATTATTGATTTGACCGTTATACTGTTCAATGCTTATTGTGAATATGGAGTTTGTCTTTGTTAGTTTAGACAAAGAAAATATACGTTTCATACTAAAGGTATTTTGTTTCTTAAGACAACAAACTGCTTCATTCCCTTTAAATCGTTTTCCAAATGAAGGAAAGAAATAATTTTCTGCTGTAAGCAGTGGACACACTTTTAGAAAATTCTAGTCATCTGTGTACACTTTTATAACACTTCTTTTTACTGAAGAAAATGGTATACTAAATTGTATTAAAAGGTGCTAGAAGCAATCGCAAAAACGAATGTCAAAGATTAGAAGACATGCATAAAATACCGCAGACAGGATTATACAGAAATACATCACATCTTAAAATAAAATATAAAATACAGTCTTTCGGCTGTCTGATGTTAAGATGCTAATGTCCTTGTGTCGTCCTTTTCAGGCAGGCACTGATGTGCAGCCTGGCTTGTCAGGAAACGTGACCATTGAAGACTAGCGTGCATCTCGTACCACCGTCTGACCATCAGGAGGCGTCTGGGTGAAAGATGAAGTCCAACGTCAGAATAATGGATCCATTAGGATTACAAATGCCTCGTGGTTTCCTTCAACACTGGAAACGCAAAACAAAATAGACATGTTGCCTGTAAATGTTACTGACTCTTCAAGATGTAATCTAAAGTTTGATACGTAAAAGAAAATAATAGTATCCGTCTGACGATGTGATGACAACAGAATGGCAGATTTCAGTAATCATGAAGTTTGTCATTTATTTGATAACAAAGACTTCAGACCTCAGTGACATTTTAGAAAGTATCTGGTGTGGGTTCGTGTAACGGCAGAATCCAACACCAGGGCAGGATGAACAGTAACAATACTCTGGACCTACGTGGAGTGTTGTATGAAGAATCCAATGATGAGGACAAAAGGAAGATTTTGTATGAGTTTGTGACGAATGGTGTGTTACTAAATGCCGTTGGTATTCTGGGTATATTTGGGAACATCATTTCCGTGATCATTCTTTCTCGCCCTCAGATGAGATCTTCTATTAATTATCTTCTAATTGGTTTAGCAACATGTGACACCATGCTCATTATAACATCTGTCCTGCTGTTTGGCATTCCTGCCATCTACAAGTACACAGGATACTTGTTTGTGTATTACTTCAAGGTAAGTGTAGGCAGTAATGCTCAAATGCTGTGTGTTGCTGAGTTTCTGCTGTGTTCAGGGCCAATGATGTCCTTGTTCAAAGACCTTGAATTATAATTTGACTTACTCTCAAAACTAATGGCACATTTTATTCTGAATAATAATAATGATATCCTGATCCTGGTAGCTGTGCGGTCTAAGGCGTAGGCCTGTAGTCGCTTGATTGCTGGGATCGTTGGTTCAAATCCTGCAGAGGGCGTGAGTGTTTGTCTCTTCTGTTTGTTGTGTGTTGTGACGAGCTGATGACTCGTTCAGAGGAGTCCTGCTGGGTGTGTGTGTCTAATTGTATGTGATCTAGAAATCTCAGAAGAAGCATCTTGGCCTGAGTTGGGCTGTCTCGCAACTAACTAACTAACTAACTAACTAACTAACTAACTAAGTAACTAACTAACTCCATGGAGCAGAGGCCTTCTTGAGAAGGTAACAGTTTCTCAGCTAGTCAAGAAATTTCCCGCATTTTATGGAACCCGGAGGTTCATTGCCGCATTCACAAGAGCCCGCCACCTGTCCCTATCCTGAGCTAGCTCAATCCAGTGCATGCCCCCCATCCAGCTTCTTGAAGATCCATTTTAATATTATCCTCCCATGTATGCCTGGGTCTCCCAAGTGGTCGCCTTCCCTCAGGTCCCCCCACCAAAATCCTGTATACATTTCGCTTTTCCCCCATACGTGCTACATGCCCCGCCCATCTCATTCTTCTCGATTTGATTACCCGAATAAAAATTGGTGATGAGTACAGGTCATTAAGTTCCTCGTTATGTAGTCTTCTCCACTCCCCTGTCGCCTCGTCCCTCTTAGGCCCAAATATCCTGCTCAGCATCCTATTCTCGAACACCCTCAGTCTTTGTTCCTCCCTCAGTGTGAGAGACCAAGTTTCACACCCATACAAAAAACAGGTAAAACTACAGTTCTGTGTACCATAATCTTTGTGTTTTTGGATAGCAACCTGGAAGACAAAAGATTCTGCACCAAATGGTAGCAAGCATTCCCCGACTTCAGTCTGCTCTTAATTTTTTCCTGAATGGAGTTTCGATTCGTTAGGGTTGTCACCAGATATTCGAATTCTTCCACCCTTTCAAAGGCTTTACTCTCTGTCTTTATGTTGTGATTTTGCCCTACCTTCTGATTTCGAGACATGACCATGTACTTAGTTTTCTCAGCATTTACTTCTAGACCAATCTCCTTACTAGCAATTATTAAATCTTCTGCACTTTTCTTTATACTGTGTATGCTTCCGCCCAATATATTAACATCATCAGCATAAACCAGAAGCTGATGTGTACCATTCAATTTCAAGCCCTCCTGGTTTGCCTGAACCCTCCTAATGGCATATTCTAAAACAAAGTTGTCACGCAACAGAAAAAAATATTTAATACCTATATTCTAGACATCATTACTTCCAGCTGTTGTGCAACTTCCTCAAATATCTGGATGTAATATGTAGAAGTTGAATTTCACCTTATCTATTCCTAGTATCTCTTGTCAAAACACATTTTTGAAGACATTTAAAAATTTAATTCATTGTTTTTCATAAGAATTAAATTGTGGAAATACATTGCCTCACAGTGCTTACAGAATACAAGGTGCAGTGTCATAACGATAATAAGATATAAGGAAAAAATAGGAAATTTTACAATAATAAAGATCTGTAAAATAAATTGGGAAATATGTGCATGGCATAAGAGCTTTTGCACATTCACATTGTTATTGCTCCTTGATTCTCAGTTTGTGAGTGATAACTCTGCTCCATGGAGTGCATTAGTTGTGAGTAGCATAAGACTGATTATGAAAAAAAAGCCTGGTAAATGCAAGTACTTTGAAAGTGTGTTTCCAGTTTTTACAACATATGCTATAGGTTTCGTCTGCCTTTGAATAACAGAGCTGTGATTGGTCATGACCTATTTTCATGTTGTTGCTGGAATTCAGAGGAAAATTACAGTGTGTCTAGTAACACTGAAGAGTAAAACTCTCAAAGTCTGTCTAAATTAGAAGGTTAAAACAAAATTTTCTTCAGTTAAGTATAAATGCCATTAAGATGTTCTTTTTTGTTGATGTGGGATGGTAGATGGGCCTAAGAATGCTGGAGACAGCCATTAAAATAGTTCATCATGTATAGTGTTTTTTACGTTTATCTAATTGTAACCAAAACTGAAGTAGCTTGACAATTTTTTATAAAACTCCCCAGTATCAAATTCATGAATATCTTTTGAGTGGTTCTTGAGTTCTTATAGGCATACATATGGGATAAACAGTTATTTCCATAGACACTCTACAGGGATGCAGATGTACCTAATGTGACTGGGAAATCTGGAATTAATGCCTCAAAACCGTATCCTCAGGCTGGTGTGTCAGTATAAACCAAACAGCAGAAGATCACGGGGACAGGAGACAAACATATGAGAATTGTTTTAATGCTTGCAATCAGAAACACACCAGGAGCTTAATCCATGCTGGCAGTGAGGGTGGTGGTGATTTATTTAGATACATTTATCTTCACTATTGGATTTCAGTAAATATGTGCCAAGCCAGGAGGCAATTTAAAGGAATATATGCACACTTTTCTGGTGGTGTGACTATGTCACTAAGGATACGATATAATCAGAATAAGCTAAGGTAAGACGAGAAATAAATTAATTGACACCAAGCTTTTTAAAATAGCATCATACATTCTTAATTTTAAATTAAATTTCTAGAACACAACAGAATAAAGGAGTGAGCGATATATTACACTTGCATCATGACTTCCTTTGTTATGTATACATAGTGCCAGGTTCATAAGAAGATATTTTAATCTCCGTCATTACAGTTACGTCTGTCAGAACAACCATTACGTTACGGCTTATCTCACTGAAAGTAATGAGCAGTGCGAACCTATTGTAGAGGTACTATCAGCATCACAATCTTCAGCAATTTAAAATATCACTTTAAAGTCACAACAGATAATTCAAATAATATAACTCTGTACAAATGCAACTTATTCCCACTTTATCATCAGCTGCACATTGAGCAGAAGTACATAAAAATAATTCCATAATGTTCGTAACTCCTTACAAGGATTTTAATTATAATGGTGGTAAACAAATACATGAGGTCTGCCATAATTAGCAATTATGACAGATTTTCCTCTGAACAGAATAAAGTGCTGCCAAAATGTTTAAATTTTAATGACATCAACTATTGTTTTTCAGGTCTAAATATCTGAATACAGAAGATAATATGACACCTAAGTCCTAGTCACCAAAAATATTACATAGCTCACATTTGGACCTTTCCTTGAACCAGGTGATGCTCTTGCATCCTGTTCCTTGGAACCTCAGTTGATTGTTAACCACTCATCTAGGCCAGTGCCTCTCAAGTGATCTCCCCCTTGATGTTTGCTGATCAAAATTTTGTATGCCTCTTTCTCCCCCAATCTGTGGTACAGTGTCCCATTCCTCTCATCTTCTTTGATTTGATCGCCAAAAAAATATTTGGCAGAGCAGAAATTATGAAGTTCCTTTGTAAGGAGTTTTACCCATCCTCCTGTTACTTTTTCTGTCTTAGATCCAACTATTCTCCTAATGACTCTTTCCAGGTACGTATTCGGTGTCTGTTTCTCTTCATGGTGAAAGAACAAGTTTCATGCCAATGTAAAAGAAAATGTAAAATTACAGATGTGCATATCTTTCATCATAAGTGATCACAAATTCTCTGCTTTTTTTAAGGTTTACCCACATCTGGTACTTGTCATTTATCCACTTGCTCTAATTGCGCAAACTGTGTCAGTATATTTGACACTGACTGTGACTCTGGAACGCTTTGTTGCTGTGTGTCACCCTCTGCAAGCACGATCCCTCTGCACCTGTGGACGAGCACGCCACTATGTCTTTTTCATCATTGTGTTCTCAACCCTGTACAATCTGCCACGCTTCTGGGAAGTGCAACTTGTGGAACTGATGTGTGAATCCAAATACAACACAACTTTATATGAAGTGTCAATGACCCCACTCCGACATGACCCTGTTTACATCACCATTTATATCCACTGGCTTTATCTCATCTTTATCTACTTTCTTCCATTCACCAGTTTAGCAGTTCTAAATGCTGCCATCTATCGACAGGTACATAATACAGCACCATAGGAACTCTGTATTTCTGTTCTGTGAGTAGTCTCCACATTGTTGTATTTCTGTTCTGTGAGTAGTCTCCACATTGTTGTATTTTACTGTGTGCATGTTTTTGGCTCAAGGGGTACTGGAATAAAGATATTTCAAATAAAACTGAAAATAAAAAGACATCTCCCACCATCTGGTAAAACAGTGAATATACCGAAAATATAAGCAAGTTAACAGAAGGGGGTTAATCAAATTTGTACAGCTAGTAACACAGGAAGTACTCTTATATTATTAGGCACTCTATGGAGGCGAGTGGCTAATTTAATGGTGCTAAGGTATACTGAACATCGCAGTAAGGAAAATAATTATAATTCCTATATCAGAAATCAAACTCTTGCTCTCAAGCCTGTAGCCTGTCACTTTAATGTTGTGGTAGCATAGACTGTGTGGCAGTAAGCATGAGAGGTAGGAAAGTTCAGTGTTAAGCCAGTGTTTCTGTATTTTACATTTTTCTATCAACGGTCAGCAGGACCAGATATCACAGGCACATGATTAGCATTTTCTTGTGTGCTGGATATCCCAGAGACCAGCTGTCCTGACTTACGATTTGCGGGTTTTTTTTTTACTTCCAACTGGCAAATGCAAGGATATAACATTAAGTTAGGTCACAAGTGCATCACTGTGTGCGCTCTCGCTAATCAGCCTGTCATTCATCACTATAAAGTATTATCGATTGAAAGTATCATTAAATAAACCAAGAATAAAACAATCATTCAACATTCATTTGTATCTGTTCTCACACTAAGTATTTCAACAGTGGTTGGCAGTTCACTGGCTTAAGATTTCTCATTTCTGTGTAATACATTGACAAGAGATCCACTCTTTATCTTTCTCATATTATGGATGTTACAGGTACGGCGTGCAAACAAAGAGCGTCAGCGTCTGTCACGACTGCAAAAGAAGGAGATTGGGTTGGCTACCATGTTACTGTGTGTGGTGGTTGTCTTCTTCTTGTGCAACATCCTGGCATTGGTTAACAATGTACTTGAGGCATTTTATGGCAGCCCACTGGATCAAGTAGTTGCAACCAGTGATATGCTGATCACTGTAAACTCGTCTGTGAATTTCATAATATATGTTATATTTGGTGAGAAATTCAAACGACTCTTTCTGAAACTGTTTTGTTCACATGGCTGGATGGGTGTTGGGGGAAGAGACTCACCTGATGTGAACACTCATGATGATAGTGTTGTGTCCAATGGGGATGGAAGGAATTATTCCCTTAGGTACAGTCACACGTGCCACCTTCATCGCACTGGTACCACTGTGGTCCGAAATGGTAGCACCACAAGTGGAAATAGCAGCAGTATGCACTGCAGTACTCGAATATCACGTGCTGCATCTCCTGGGCCATGTGTATACTATCCTGCTCGCAATGTTGGAGGAAGGGAATGGGAAAATGAAAATGTTACCACTACATGTGTCAATAAACTATGAAAATGACACCTGACTAACCGAAACTTTTATTGACTATGCATACTCAAAGCCAAAGGAGTGACAGGTGAAGGAGAAACGAATGTGAAAGTTCAATTATAGTTTGTGGAATCATGATTTCTCAGACAGAATTTTACTGCTTCAGTACAGCATAACTCAGGTACGTCAATACAAAATATTTGGGCAAAACCAGAAATGAAGTCTCTGTAATAACTTCCACTTAACCCATTCCAGTGGTGAAAACAAGCCATTGATATTTGTCATAGTCATTAAAGTAAAGTAATCATAATATAGAACAGGACTGTCAAGCATAAAAGCTGTAGGACACAGGTAATCCATACTCATTAACATTCACATAATTTTATTCTTTATAAGTACTGTTGTTTCAGAAACTTGGTTAGAATTTTAGTGCCACAAGTTTGGTAGCTACCAGAAAAGTTTGATATGACTTGAACCTTTGCCAGAGTACCAACACCTAATCATGATATGCACAGGAAGGACTGGTGTTAGTAGTACATATTCAGTGTACATTGGTCACAGGTGGCTAGACATGTGCTTCACATAAAGTGTGCTTTGTATATAATAAAACCATCACATGGTTAATGTATGGTGCTTGTTTCTGAGCCAGGTGGAGTACACCACCATTATCAGTTTGTTTTGTTTCTAGTTTTCATGTAAATTATGAAATTGTCAGTACATTGTCATCAACATCATACAAATTTCGTATCAAAAAGGTTCTAGGTCAGTGGCACAGAACAAAGTAACTATTTTGAGGACAAGTATGTGCAAAATAATTTATTAAAAGTAATTTTACCTTAGATAATTAAGTTATTGTTAATTAATGATTTGCAGTGTTGTCATGAACAGATGGCAACCTATTGGAGGAAGCCCATTAGAAATTATTATCCCTGTTATAAATAAAGTGTGAGATACTTCTGTTTTGAAAACACTCTAGATCTAGCTGTAGCGTATGTGCGCATGCGCAGTCACACGCACACACACGCACACGTGCGCGCGCACGCATACACACACACACCTGTGCAGACCAAAGATAGAAAAGAAGGAAATCCCTGACACAAAATATTAACCAAAGGAGTCCAGAATTACTGTATATTCTACCTATTGAAAGCAGTGAAATCCTGTAGCTGTAAAATCTGTGGTTTCCACATTTCTGAAGAGTCTTACTGTGGTCTTTTGGGTAATGGCACTGTGTAGACTAGTAGGTAGGTACCGGTTTTGGAGAAACCTACTGCCTCTGTCTTGTGTCCTGAAGATGGAAGTAGCATGTATCACAAACATTTGTACCCACCTACCAGACTACATGGAGTCATAACCCAGACAATTATAATATGGAATCCTATAATTAATATACTCTAAGTGTTAATGAAATATAATATGTAATATGAATTACATTTTGTGAAGTGTCTTCATCCTTAGAACTCTCCAGCTTCCACAAGCACACAATCTGTACATTCTGTTTGTTTTAAATACACTTCTGGAGCACAGAGATATGATGCAGTTGCTCAGCATATCTGAGACACACAGAATTTCTGATAAAAGAGTGTTAAACTGTCAGAAAGTTATTGGTATTTAAACCTTATTTTCTGAGGTAATATATATGTGCTTGGTTGGCTTGAAATGTGGGTTGGCATCTTATGCATCGGTCTCCTGAAATTCATTTACAAAATAAATTTTAAAGCATTTGTTGCCATAAACATGGTCAGTTGTTGCCTAGTTATGTGAGTTTCAAGAACAGTGCCGTGTGTTTTGACCTGTTACCAGTAAATAGGTATCATATATTTATGTTTCTATGCACACACTTCTGAACAGCTGGAATTCATGTTTGTATAGCTGTGTCATATAGATGCAACTTGGACAACCTGCATTACCAGCATAAGTGAAGTCATTTGGCAAGAAGTTAGTTACCAGTTTTAATTGTTCCAGTGATTTGTATGCAGATGTGAATGCCTTATTGCCAGTTTACAGACATAAGCTTCTCCTTTCTCTTCCATAAAGTACATTGCCATATAGTTTTTCTGTGTTGCAATGATAAGTACATTACCCAGTCTCCATACATTATTATTTTAGGAAAGAAAAATGATCCCTCTTAATTGTACCTGCTGCATACATATGGTATGATGATAAAGTTATTCTTTGAGTTATCTTTTCTTGTGGAATGTGGCACCATGTCACTACAGTTGACTATCCATTCAACTGGCAGCATTGTTGTAAATATTATAATTAAACAAGTGCAGTATTGGCATGTTTTTGGTTTTTTCGATTTTGTGTGTGTGCGCGTGCGTGCGTGCGTGTGTGTGTGTGTGCAAGCACGTGTACGTGCATGCGTGCACTGAGTTACATAAGTGGTAATGGAAAGGAATGAAAAGTGCAGCAGGGAATACAGGACAAATTAAATGATTGGGTCTGTTCATGATGTTGCTAGCTACATTAAGATACATGTTAGATGTAAATTTTTAATGTCCAGAAAATTATGATATCTACCAACTCCTTGGTTCTGGAGGTACCAGATGTCACATTTCTTACTGTGTAACATACTACATAAGTTACACTTTTCCTCAGAGTTGTATGTTGAACATTTTATCTGTACACTGAATTGCTCTTAAATTCATATTAATTATAGTCGACTGGTGCTGTTCCAAATGAAATCTTTGAGAAATGAGTTCATATTGGTGATAAATACTGACAGTGAGTTACTAATAAAGTCAGTAATTTGATGGGATTAAGAAAATGGAGAGCTAGAGGATTGTATCTTTATTGGCCATTCATTGCACAAGTTCAAGGGCTAGTTAGCCAAGCATCTTTTTCAGTGCCAATTAATACCACTGTACCTAAGTTACAATTGATCCACAAGCCCCGTTGCATGTGGGGATTTTAAGTACCCTATTTGAGGACTATTGAAGTTCAGATACCATTTATGCATTTGTTGAAGTGATATGGAAAACCTGTGTGCATCATAGAGAACATAGCCTTGGAGTTCAGTTTCATAAATTTCAAAGTGAAAGAACTATGGAAGATAAATTCTCACCTACTCAGTCACAGTCAGAGTGTGGGGGTTATAATTTTTCACTTTATAACAGCACAGTCGAAATAAAGACGATAATGCATCTTAACGTTTGGAGACCTGTCTAGATTGTATGTTGAGATCTGTTAGACATAAAGCCAAGCCCCCTTACTTGTGTCTCATCTAGCCTGCAGAATGTACCGTAGGTAACATGACCGTTGTTGTGGTTGCCAAAAAATTCCTCTACAGCAGTAACTAAGGAAACCTAACAAAATTAAGGACCTTACCTTCTTATTTTCTTTATTTTAATGTGGTATCAATTGTACCGTAACATATAAACATGAGGACTCATCAATTTCACAATTACTTTTGTGTAAATTTAGAAACTAGACGCCCTATTGTACATAGAGTTATATGGTGTATATTATCTTTCAACAGACAGATCTGTTCATATGCTCACAAGTTCAGTTTCTTGTAAAATATGTATATTATTCTTATATACCAGATTTGATGTCACATTTTCCTAATCATGAAACCTTCTGAATGTAAGTACACAGCTTAAGACAAAAAATAATATAGACTAAAATCAAACACAGGCTTCATTCTGTTTGCTAATAGTTATGAGTAAATATGAAAAGAAATTGTCATAAACAGTAAGCCAGGATTTATTTCTGCATTTCCACTGATAACACTAGCCAGTCTTCAATTAAAAGGCTGCTTGATTGCACAGTTGTATCTGTTCTTACCATGCCCTGGCATTCCCTCTGACCATAAAACACAATGTTATCTAACTCAAGACCAAACATAAAATCCTGTATGGATTGATTGTTAGGTGACTAGCTTTGAATTTTATTACAGGTACTGGACACAAAACCTTGTAAACTGCAGGAGACCAGAAGTTTGACATAGCTACATTTGTCAATATATTAAAAGTATTATCCAATTAGTTATCAAATGGTGTTAGGAATAAAAGTATGAATATCAGAAGCCATCCAATACTATTTACTGAGAAGGGATTCGTGCTCTGTAATAAGTGTTGCATCACATATTAAAATGGCAAAATATATGAGACAAAACAATAATAACATTTCTATTCCAAAAACAGAAATATGCATGGAGTATGTCATACAATTATACAGACAAGAATAAGCGCATATGCGTCAGAAATTTTCCGGTAACCTCATTTTCATTTCAAAGAGTGATTTTTCATAATCTGTCTCTGCTTCCATCAGCAGATAAACATATAATACCTACTCTGTTTGGCGTGTCATATGGAGTTAATGACTATCATCAGACCTGGAGCTAATGGACCCAGTAGAATAGCTTTATTGCTGTTACAGTGAAACTCGCTTAAGAAAAACCCGGTTAAGAAAATTTCCCACCTAAGAAGTCAGGATAAAAAAGCACCAGAATTCTCCCATTTCATTAAAATTACCCTTTTAAGAAATTTCCCACTTAAGAAGTATGATTTTCTTGGAATTTTCAAAATTTTCTTAACGGGGTTTCACTGTACTAAGTGAACAGTTCTAAACTCTGTGCCCTGTGGCCTGAATAAGATGATGGAAAATATACAATAGACATATCATTAATAACACGCCTTAGTATCTCCACCATGGTCAGTATTTACTGTCAGTGACACTGTTATTAATGTTTACAGCTTCAGTATTTAACTCATGTGATTGGTGTTCACTGTTAGCATTTTGGTTAGCGTCCAGTTATTTGGCCTGTTAGGCTGTAAACATTTAAACGTACAACAAACTTAGAGCATGTGTTGCAGTTATATCAGCATTATGACTTAAAACAAAGATAAACTAGAAGCATTTCTAAATAACTTTATGACCACATAGCATTCTGGATGTTTGGTGGTGGACATGATAGGTGTAAGACACTAAAAATGTAGCAGGGCAGGGTATATTAGTTGCTAAAAGGAAAAGTCTGATAAAGAATTCAGGGGAAATCAGTTTACGTATCTTGTCATTTGGTAATCTGTGGGGATCCTTAGTATTGGATTCATCCATCCAGTGCTTTGCATGGGACAGCGAAACAAATTAAGAATGGACAAATTGTACTTGAAATAAGTGACTGTATAACAAGTAGCACATTCACTGTGTTAGTGTCCCTAGATATTAAATGCGTGAGTCCTTTCTGATAAAACACTGAGTATTTTAACACACACTATAAGATTTCGTTACATCTTAGTAAGAGGTGTGCAATTGATCATCGCAAAGAGATCGTAAGTGGGTAGATTCACAATTGCTGTCTCTTAAATATCACTTTCTGGACGTTGACAGTTGCTTATGCTTGACATTTGATGCTCAGGTATTCTTTGGCTTCAGATCATACCACACAGAGAACACAGTTTATCTCAATTATGAAAACCAAATGGCCTGATATTAAAATGTACATAGGTCTTCATGTAAAGTGTGTGTTATTCTCATACAGTTTTAACCAAAATTAGTACGTTGACGAAGTTTTGCATAAATCCTGAATGGAAGGTTCTGTGAAAGTCCATCCAGTGGGAGTCAAGTTGTTGCATGCAGATGGACGGGCAGAAGGATGGGCATACAGACATGATGAACCTAACAGTTGCATTTGTAATTGCTTTTTGAATGTGCCTAATCTCTGGAAACTACAATTTATTTGGTAGTGATTACAAATTTTAACGTTTTTTTTTTCAGTATGATACACATCTGGCATGTTTCAGTAATTATTTTATAACTCAGAATAAAATTAAGATGTAAAAAAAGCTTTAATATGAATGTCAGTGTGCTCAAAACTCATTCTGCTGGAATAATGGAGCTTGTCTTACAGAAAATACAGTTTAGAAATCTTTTTACTCCACTTGAACCCTTTGGCTGGGTGAGGTGTGTTGGAGTTGAGTATTGGAATATGTGTAAGTTGTTTGTAAGACATAGCAGTAACACCTGTTCAGTATATAAAAGGTGTGGACATGTTTTAATAAGAATTATCTATTTATTCATGGTGGAACCATAATTTAATGTGCCTATAAGTAGAGTGGCCTGTGTTCAAGATATGGTGCTCTTCACAATTAAAACTTCTCACACCTATCTACGATTAAGAGTGGAATGCAGAATGGCAGAGGATCATGTCATGTGCAGGGAACTTCTATTAAGTCTGCAGCGGTACCAGCACATTCAAAAATGGGTATGAAGTGGACAGGAAACGGACACATGAATTTTAAACTGATCAGGCAACCAGAATAAATTCAAAAACTCTTGATACATTTGAGACCAAGTGTGCTGTCCAAGACTGTACAAGCAAGGCTCTGGTAGAAACATTATTGCATCAGTGCTGATATGTACATGCAGTGGTTGAACATGATTGTGACTGCACATCACTAGCCAGACAACCAAGTAAATAACTCCATGGAGCAGAGTCCTTGAGAAGCTACTAGTTCTCAGCTAGTAAAGGAATTCCCTCATTTCATGGAACCCAGCATTTCATTACATAAACGTACATAGCAAATTTCATTAATGTGTGCACCCAAGGAATTTTTTCATTTTTTAAAAGGTGAATCTTTATTGAATACTTACTTATAAAGGATATTATTTTAGTTGGCGAAACAAACTAAAGAAACTGAAACTTAACTTTTTTAAAATTAACAACTAAACTCATTGTAAAATAAATATAAACTTAAAAATAAGGCATATAATACAACATTTTGAGACACTATATTGTGCCAGGCAATGCCCTGTGTTTCATTATATTCAGGAGTGCATGCCACCTGTTCTGTTCAGAACCAAATTAATGTATTTCAAACCCTCCCATCCTGTTTCTTTAAGATTTTCCAAGTGGTCATTTTCTTTCAATTTTCCCAACAAAAGGCAGTATGCATTTCCCTTATTCGCTGTATGTGCCACATACCGTGCCCATCTGTGTCCTTCATTTGATCACTCAAATAACATCGGCGGAGGAGTACTAACCAAGAAAGCTCCTCATGTGGCAACTTCCTCCAGTCTCGTGTTACTCCTTCCCTCTTAGGCCCAAATAGCCTCCTTAGCATCCCATTATTGAATGCCGTCAACCTACATTCTTCCTTTAATGTGACAAACCCCTTTTCACACCCATATAAAACAAAAGGCAAAGTTATACTCCAGTATATTTTAATCTTTACAATTTTAATTAGCAAATGGGGGGGGATTCTGGGCCGAATGGTAATAGATGAATTTGATCACCTCTTAATTTTTCATGCATGCATTTTTCGTTTGTCACTGTTGCTACCAAATATTTGAAATTTGCCACATTTTGAAAAGATTTGTTTGCTGTCACTATATTGCAATGCCTTCTGGAAAATTCACCTGCAGAATCTTAATTGTGTGTGTGTGTGTGGGGGGGGGGACTGACCCTGAGGCTATGTAAATTGCATGTTTGATCCTAAAAACTATGTTATAATATTTTAATATGTCGTACACCGTGCATATTACAAGCTAATTAGAACAAACCAACAATTATGCACAAAATTCGCAAAGTTATATTTACACTGACATTATCCCTACATGTTTCAATGGACATGCCATCATCTTCAGGGGATACAAAGTGTTACAGGTACAAAAAGTATCAGGAAGTGTAAATGTCTTGCTGTACACATCAAACCTGTTTATAATAAAGATCTAAAAAAGATCTGAAGAATGTGCAGCATATGCGTGTAAAGTCAATTAATTATTCTCTATTATGTTACACAGTTTTTGTTCTAAACCACAATCATTAAG
Organism: Coptotermes formosanus; assembly: GCA_013340265.1. NCBI lineage: Eukaryota > Metazoa > Arthropoda > Insecta > Blattodea > Rhinotermitidae > Coptotermes > Coptotermes formosanus. The sequence continues at coordinate 171,760 of BLKM01000610.1, forward strand.
AATACATACAATGAAATTGAATAATATAAATACATACAATTAAAATGAAGAATATAAATATTCTTCATTTTAATTTATGTATTCTTAATGACTGTGGTTTAGAACAAAAACTGTGTAACGTGCTAAAAACAGTTGAAAAGCTGTGGCAGTATGAAGTGTCACCTTCTTTTTTGGTGGGGGGGGGGGGGGGCATTGTGAGTAGGAGTGGTATGAGACAAACCTTTGCCTATCTGAACTTTACCATAGGCTTACTTTAAACTCTGTCATAACAACACCCAAGTGATCCAGAAACATATCCTTGTGACTTACTGTCATGTCAGCTTAGGTGAGTGGAGTACAGGTGGTTTTACGTTTGTTTTTTAGTGAGACCAAATGTGTGTGACATCTTTTGAAACATTATCAACATACTTTACCGAGTGAAGCTTAGTGGTGACTATATGTACCACCAGGTTTAAGCCTAAAAACTCTGCATTTTGACGATACATTGTATTTAGGTGTACTGTGTAGTTCTTCCTCTACACTGCGAGGTAGAAGATCGGACTAAGTGAAGTGAAGTGCAGTGCTTACAAGAAGCACCAACTGTTTCATATAGAGTCACGCACTGGTTTTTCTGATGGATGTACAGTGTTCTCTGTGAGGTCCGAAATGAATCATTATGTATAGTGTAAGGTACATTAGCCCTCACAATTGATTAGTAGCACCGTTCCTGCCCCCCTTGCCCTACTCCTAATTGGGTACCGCCAGGCCTCCACCTCCCCCGCAGTGCCGTACCGTTGACTATCCTAATTGAATCACTGGCTTACTTAAAGTCTATAAATATATGATTAGGTGGCCCACTGTATTCGCAGGTGATACATTCTCGAATTAGCAGTACAGCTTAAAAACTTGTTCGCGCTGCTAGAATGTCGAACAAAATTCCACGATTTTATTTGTGCTCAGAATCCGCGAATGGTGCTGCCATCTTTAAATGCATGTCATAGTACTTTACGTTCGGGTTCCGTCATACGTAGTCGATTAGGTATTCTTTATTTAAATGTAATACATTTTTGGAACGGCCTGTATATGACTCTGTCTAAGACACGAGTGAAATTATATGCATGGCCTGAACACTGGTGGCTGGTAATTAAAAGGTGAGTTCATGAACCTGTGTGTAACGAATATGCTCTCGAAGCCGAGTTTAAGAGCAGTTCATGAGATTACCGTGAGATGGAGGGTTGATGATGATTTGACCACGCGACGTGACGTCAGAATTAGTCGCCTTAGTGGATTTGCTGGTGGTAGTGTATGTGTTACATGAATTCGCGTTGTAAATAGCATCTGTTTGTGATTTTATAAAAATACAGCTGTAATGTGAACTCTAGTCTTCCTAATTTCGGTGCAATATGTATGTTATAGAAGAAGAATTAAACTGCATTCTGGTTAACGATTTTTTGCACACAACTGCTCCCGCCTTTCACTGGACGGTTGTGCAATCGTTCTGACAGCCTCGCAAATTACCCAGTAAGTCGTGTAAAAGAGGAAGTTGTGACGCTGATAACAACCGGCAGGAAGCGTAAGTAATGGCAACACCAGGTTCACAGGAAAGCGGTGGTGTTACAGATCAAAGCATTCCACAATGGAAGCGGGAGCTTATCTTACGACGTCGAGCTCTCGCACGGACTTTGCCCGCAGGTAGCACTACAGTGAAGCTCACCTGCCCGGGTGTTGTGACCGCAGTGAGACATCCCGAGCTAGTAGCAGCTGGTGAAAACGTCAGTGGGAAACAGCAACGTTGCATTTCGTCTGCAGTAGCCTCGAACAACGGTGTACTAGACCAAACCCAAGCGGACTTTCACCCCAGAGGGCGCATTAACGACTCGTCCTCTGCATCGACTGACTCAGCTGCAGTAGTTGGGAACATGCGGCTGGTTGAATATCAGGTTGAAGGGTCTACTGATCTGGTGATTAATGGCGTCGGGCTGGACGTAGCAGTTGAACAGAATTCCGTTAAATATCGTTCCAGAATGGGGGAAGAAAAGTGTGTGAAGATATCCAGTGCTTCACGGACTGTAGTGGATAACTGTGTAGTGAACATGGCCAAAAACCGCTTCATTGTGAGTGAAAATAACAATTGTCAACATTCCAATGATGATTGTGAATCAGATTCAAGTGAAGAACTGCAGTATGGGCCAGGCATTGTGAACAAATTAAAATGTAAATATATGAGCATGACACTGAGAGAGAACCAAACTAAAGGAGTGAGACCTTCGCTATCGAACCTGAGGCGAGCCACAAGCTTGGAAAACATGTTGGATAATGACTCGGATACAGGAAAACCGCAGATAACCCACCACAGATTTACCAAGAGACCGGATGCCCATAACAACACAAGTAAACCCGAACATACGTCAGAACATCAACAAAGATATCGGCCTACAAGTCGCAGGAATGATTCTTTGAAACGTGCTAGATCAGTTGAAACACTTCTCAGATATGACCCCAAGTCTCATGCTGCTACAGGACATAGTATCCCCAGTGATGTACCTGTTTGTGATCGTGTAGTGAAATCAGAATTCAGGGACCATAATAAGAATAACACCAAATTGCTGAAGGCGCTAGGAAATGAAGAAATAGTCATTGTTGAACATAAAATGAAATATGAGTGTACCAGGAAGACAGTTGGTAAAGAAAAGGTGCCATTGTTCCAGCAGAAAAAGAGAACATCCAATATTCCTGAAGAAACCGAGTTGCCTCCACCAGACGTTGTCAAACAAACGCTGAAAATATTTGAAGGAACACCTTCAAAAAAAGCATCACGATTAACCAGAGCACCAGGTGTATCATTGAAGTCAGCATCTTATAAGCATGGTGGCATGTCTGTGGCAAACGTCAATAATATTGTGGATGAAGTGAAAGGTGCATTAAAAACTAAACCGTTATTATCACCAAAGCCAGTTATGAGCCCTGAACAACATATACCACATATCCAGTCTCCAAGGAATTTATCACCAGCACCACTCCCTCCTGATCTTCAACACATCTCACTGTCTCCACCATTGAGTAGCAGGATACTTGCTCTAGATGCCTTGTCTTCTCCTTCCCCGTCTCCTTTAGTCAGTCCAACAGGAGTTACTAGATTAAAATCACCTTCACCTAATGAAAGCGGTAGAAAAGAAATTGGTATACCTGCTGCTCCACAGGTTGAAGATGGTATTAATAGTATGCACACAACACTGACAAATGGAAAAATTACAGCACAAGATTTGACTGTAGAAGAAAACAATAATTCTAGTGGTGGTGATGATGATGATGATGATGATGATGATGACTATGAGGGTGGTGGTGGTGATTCTACTGATGCTATAGATGGTAGTACAAAGCCTGTCACTCGCTCAGCTATGGACAACATTAGAAAAGATGGAATGTCAGTGGAGTTCAAATTTGGTAGTTGTCAAAACACGAAACCAAAATCGTATCTTCCAGGAGCAAAAAGTTACTTGCCACCTGGACAGACTTCAGTTACATCAAAGTTTGTAAGCAGGAACCAAACAGTAACTTCACCAAATCTTGAGAGACAGAATTTTGTGACTACAACAAAATCCATTTCCATTCCACCAGTCATAAAGTCTGCAGACTTGCCACAAAACCAGATGAAACAAGTTGGTGTCATACGACCAATTGTTAACAATTCGCATTCCACTTCGCCTCCTCCTTCACTCACAGATCGTGAAATTGAAAAGAACTTTATTAATCGTGCAAAATCAATTGAACAACCAACTAGTAAGGTTGTAGTTTCACTTAAACCAGCAAATGAGGTAGTGGTAGGCAAAGTGTCTATGGAACCTATAAGGGGACATACAGACGATAGTGCAAAAAGTGTAAGAGACGTGGTGAAGCTTAAGAATACTAGTGATGCTAAAGGTTCAGGGTTGTGGGACAGCAAACCGTGGAATCAACCACAGAACACAATGGTTTTCAACTTCAGTGGTCGAAAGGGTCCCGTGCCATCATACATTGAGAATGATGGTTTGATTCTTACCAGCAGGAAGAAGACATTCCTGGTGAGTCTGTAATTTCATTGCATTTCTAAGTGATTGGTGTACAGGAGTTACATGTTCATACTGTAATATGGTGACGAGTATGTTAGCCTGAACTAGGTTTGTGTTATAGCTGGCCATACCTAGGGGGGTTGTGTTTTTAGTTTGTATTATAAATATCTGCTTTAAAGAAAGAGAAGTCAATGACTGGATAGGTAGGTCATGTTTTGGGTTTGTGTTGTAACTGGAAATTGCATAATGAGGAGCTTTGTAGTTACGGGGGTGAGCAAAGGAATGATAAGATGGACAGGAGAAGTGGCATACATGGGAGAGAAGAGAAATGCATGTGAGATTTTAGTTGGAAGACCTGAAGGAAAGAGATCACGTGGAAGACCTGGGCATAGCTGGGAGGATAATATTGAATTGCATCTTAAAAAATGTAGGATGGGAAGGTGTAGCTGATCTTATTTTGCTCAGGATATGTTCACGTGTCTGGCTGTCATGAACACAGTTACAAACTTTGGGCTTCATAAAACTTGAAAATAGTAGACTTTTCGAATTTTGCAGAATACCTTGACTAGCCAAGGAACTGTTGGCTTCTTGAGGATGACTGTGCCTTGTGGAGTTATTTCTGATTAGTCACTTAGGGAAACCATGCTTTAGTGAATGGTTACATATGGCATATTTTGGAACAGTAAATGAAACTCAAGGTCTTGTGTGTGGTCAGGGCTCCTTAAATGTGGTCACCCACTCACCATGGGTTTGTTAACCAATGCCAGTAAGTGTTTACAGACATCTGCATGAAGCATGCTGCCGGTCTGTGGCAAAGTAGATTTTATGTGGCTGCTTAATGTACATTATATTGGGACATTATTTTATCAGACAGCAGTCACTAATCACATCCTGTTAGCATGTTCAAGTTATGAAACTTGCAGCATGCAATAAACTGTGTGTTATGTATGACATGTGTCTGCCAGCTAGAGGAAACACTTTTGGGCACCTTCTGTAAATGTAGTGACTCGAAACTTAATATTAACTGCAGTATGTGGAGCTAAAACTCATGGATCCTGTAGCATGGCAGAATGGAATAGTGGAAAGCATCGTGCTGCTTACTGTCATGTGAGAACTGTCTTGAGTGAAGTAGTGATGCAGGTTGTTAGATAAAATGCTTGTATTTTCTGAACCCTCTCTCTGCTGACTATAAATATTTCCTGAAAGAATATTAATGCACAAGGCCATTGTGTGAATTGCTGGCATATTTCACCTGTGGCATAACTGTTGCTGTTTTATCTTGTTTATTTGGTGCTGGTTACAGTAGAGATGGTGGTGTAGGGCGTCCACACTGCCACCATCCCAGAGGGTTCCTCCATCGTAGCTGATTTAGCCTGTTTTAGCTGAACTTAAGGTTACTCATTCTTTATTCTGCATTTTTATTATTTTGTTAGATACTGCATTAAATTTGCATAATTCTAATTAAACCTTTAAAGACGACGCGTATCTATTACATATATGGACTCAGCGCATACGGCGCAGTAAACATTCTCCATCACGGTTATAAAAACCATTCAGTTGATGCTGTATAAGGCAAAAGTTGCTGTTTGTTCTGAGATCCGTACAAAACACATAAATGCAATGTGTGCACCATGTAGAATTTTTTAATGTTAAACCAGGGGGTACGTAAAGTTACCACTAGGCTTTAAAAGGTTAAGTAAGCCTTACATCAAGATATTTTTTAATGAATTAGCATTTCTGAATGTTTTTGCTCAATAAATGATACTCTTAGGTAAAAGTAAAGATGCTAAAACTGATACAAGTAACTTGAGAAATATTGGGGTTTGGTTGTGCATACTCACGTAAATGTGCAAAAGAAAACCACTCCTTTAAAAATCCATCTTCCATTTTCCAGTTTCTTGCTTGACAGTGGTAGAGAACTGTAGTACCTAAATCTGTCAGACTAGCAGGTATTGTCACAGTAACAGTGACACCATGTGCAAGATCTGGTTTTGTCTCTAGTCCAGAATCCAATTAAAAGAGAGACTATTAAATTCCACATTACTGACCACTGTAAAGAATGCAGAATTTATCAAATATGCAGTGACTCATCTTCACTGTAACCTGCAGATTACCAGCTAGCATTCACATAATGATGCTGAAATAAAATGCATTTTATTGCTGGTAATGGAGCAGGATCTGTCCATGGTTAAAATTCTCCATGTGTGACAATACCGTATGTCCTGTCAGTGTTTTGCATTGTCAGTGTATTATGTTACTTTTTATTAAAATACAACTAAATTGTAATGTAATTGTGAATGTGATATCACATATTTTTCTCTGTTATTTGTTTATGACTTCTTTAGTGGCACTGTTAATAGCTCAGATGTTCTAGTGTTTGAAGGATAGAATGAGCAGTGAATTGGAACAGATGTGGAAGGAAGCAGTTGTAAAGTAATTTATTTGAAGTGTCTGAGAAAAACCATGAAATCTGAATTAGTTTAGCTGTCCTCTCTGCCGAAATTCGAACCTGGGACCTTTAAAATGTGAAGCAACTCTGTGCACTCTTTTATGTGCAATGGAGACTACAGCCATCTTAGAGGATAAAGGTTACATACAGTCATCATTTGAGATCATCTCTGTCGTTTAATGCTTCATGTCTGTTCTATTTGTTGCGGTCTTTTTAATTGCTATCATTTCTGACAGGGATATTGATGCGAAATGTGATTGTTGTCTGAACTGACACCAGTGGGGTCTGTATATGTGTGGTCTGGTACCGTCTCTCTGTACCAGAATAGAAGGGCCAGTTTGTGTTTTCTGTATCTGTCAGTCTCTCTCTCTCTCTCTCTCTCTCTCTTGTGACAAGCATAGTTGATTACTGTATGACATACGTAATTTTACTCAATAAGTGTAATTTAATTTAACTTACATTTCCATTAATTTGGCAACCAAAGGCAATATATTTTATGTGTATTGTGCAGTATTTTTAAATGTATGTACCACTGGTTACATATGTTTGCAGGCAAAACAGGTTCCCTTGATATAGTGTTTGAGGGGTTTGCAGACTTTTTCAGTTTTGTTTTTGGGAGATTAGCCACATTATTAGTTTTTATGGTGTAGATTTTATGTAACCTGTAGGAACTAAAGTTACGGCATCTGAGGATGAACACACACTTTTGGTGTGACAGTTTCACAAACTTCTCTGAGTTGTTAAGATACTATGAAAATGGTTTACATACCACCGAGTTAGTTTTTTAAACTCCAACAATTTTCCAGCTGTGCTGTGTGTATTTGACTTTCTTCCTGCAGTGAGTCCAACTCTCAGGCCCATGTAACAGAGTAATATTAGTGTAATCGTAAAGGCATTACTTGGTGATAATCACATGATACAAGATGCCAGTATTTGTTCCTGAGTTTTTGGACACAGTGTAGTAGCGCAGATGAAAAAATAATGGTTCTCCATAAAGAATAAAATATTCACATGACTCTACATAATATATAATGTAGGCCAGTATTTGATTGTAATCTTAAAGTCTTTAAGATTTCCTCACAAAATACAAGTATGTGGTTGGTTGGTTGGTTGGTTGGTTGGTTGGTTGGTTGGTTTATAGTTCACTCATTTTAACCAGGTATTCGTAATTGGTTAAAATTGTGGAGCAACTCAAAGGAAAACTAATTCCATGGAGAAAGAGTCCTTCTTGGGAAGGTAACAGATCCTCAGCTAGTCAACAGATTACCCACATGTTATGGAACCCGAAAGTTTATTACGCATTCACAAGTTCGCGCCACCTGTATGTATCTTGAGCCAGATCAATCTAGCCCATGCTCCCTCTATCCTACTTTTTGCAGATCCATTTTAATATTACCTCCCATCTATGCGTTTATCTTCCAAGTGGTCTCCTTCCGTCAGGTTTCCCCACCAAAATCCTGTATGCCCTCCTCCTTTCCCCCCATACGTGCTACATGCCCAGCCCTTCTCATTCTTCTTGATTTTATCACCTAAATAGTATTTGGTGAGGCGTGCAGATCATAAAGCTGCTCGTTATGTATTCGTTTCCATTTTCCTGTTACCTCGTCCCTCCTAGGCTCAAATATGTTCCCTTAAATGATAACTTGGAACTAAAGTAGAAACTAAACCACTTCCTTGTAGGCTACTGGCGTTTTATTCACACAGGTTGATTTGATCTGCGTGCATAATGGTTGATTATAAATATAATGTGCTGTGTTCTTTTGGAATATATGTTGATTTGGGACTGTCGTCACCATACTATACTTCAGCAATTGACATACGGATTGTTAGTGATTTGGAAGGCAGCATATGTTCACTAGCATATGAAGATCTGGGTATGCAAAGCATGTGGTGGGATGTAATCAGCAAACGTGTTTATTCATGTGGTTCGTGATTCAAAAAAGTGCCTTATGAACAGTTCTTACGGTTAAATAGCATGGTAATGTGAGCCTCTCCCGCGCTGCAAGGATGTTTCACTGTGTGTTGTATTTAGGTAACGTCTGATTTACTGCGTCCATTTTTGTGAAGAATGCCGTGTCCTAGGAAATGATGTCGTGTAGTCTCATAGGAATTTAGTGACGTTTCGGATAAACCAGCTGCCATCGTCTTCATGGTAGAAGGCTAATTTACTCACAAGATGTAGGCTGCAGTTTCCTCTGAAGTACCGGCACATCATACCGTACTTCACGGCGTCACATTCCGAAAAACAGTATTCTTCGTAGTCTTTGATGTTTGGCATCCCATTGTGTTTTCTGTATTGACAGATTGCACTATTGCACCGTCAAACACAACTCTTTATTAATAGGAAGTTATTTACATTATCTCTTGCAACATTTAGATACATGCAACGTAAACATATGTAATTTTAACTATTTTAACAAACAAACAGTATCACGGTTTCACCAACATTATTATGTTACGTTAATGTATACTATTTTAACCAAAACCCATAATATTCTTCACTGTTGATATCACAACTTTTGCACGCCAATTGTAACCTTTTTTTGTTGCTGTTTTGTAGAAACTTTGGTGTCAGCTCCTTGAATATTGCATGATATAACGCCGAAACATGTAGGAACTCTGTAAAAGATAGGTTTCTAACTCTGTGACAGTGCACAAAATAATGTAAAACTCTTGCAACATGTTTCAGCTTGTTAAAAAGTCGTCGTCATCATCAGGCAAATGGGGTTTTACATTTTTGTATTTTAACTGTATGTACATATATATCGTAAGAGTTGAAATTCTGCCTTTATTTTATCCCCATGTCACATGTCGTTCCTGTAGATAGGATATCCGTGCCATGGAGACCCATCTGTTCAACGAAAACCCATAACCACATGAAAAACAGCGGAATTTAAAATTTCTAAGGACCCGGTACTGCATCAGTTAACACTTGACTACTCGTGAAAAAATTTGTTTAGACTTTGGATGCAAGTATGGTACATGGACATCTTGTGTTACTTAGACTGTGGAAGAAAGTAAATTATGCTGAGCAGTTCTTGGGTAACTGGTTCTGGTAGGAGACCCGGATTCACGTAGACCATGTTAAGGTGGTGTGAATGTTACAGCACTACAAATTTTGATCCCCATTTTTGCACGTTAAAATTTTGCGCTGCGTGTATTAAAAGTCTGGCTGACAAGTAATGGGCAGAAGTTCTTTAATTTTTGAACATCTTGAAATGTGCCTGTCTGTAAAGTACTGAAGGTCTTACGTACTGTGCGATTGTCGTAAAAATCGTTCCTATAAATGGTGGGACTGTGAAATGCAGTTCGTGTTGCATCAGTTCGCAGTGACTCATCCTAATGCCCAGTGCAGTCATAATTTTTTAGATTCCTGTTGTGTCTGGATGTGTCATCAGCTGTAAGGAGTGTCAGAGGCTGATTCTTGTATTATGAAAACTTCACTGCACCTTTAAGGGTTGCTGCAATATTGCCAATTTCAGACGCATGTTTCTTAACATGGTCTGCTGTTTGAATCCCCTGTAAAACATAACTGCATTGGAAACTGGTGACAAATTGAGGGGGTTGTGCGTATGCATCCTTAAGGATGTTCCCTGGAGACTTGTTAATTGAATTATGTTTTTGGAGCTCCCCATTTTTATTAGTTGGAGACGTGAAAACATATATGGACTCACGGCACAGGGAAGAGTCCTTGGGAAGCTAAACGTCGATCAGCTGGTTAAAAATACTTTGCCTTTTAGGGTACGTGAAGGTTCATTACCGTGCTCATGCAGTATTGCTATCCCGAGCTAGATGAATCCAGCCCACACCGTCATAGCCGGTTTTTAGGCGCGTTAGCGTTAGTCCCGATAAACGCCTATTAGCTTCGTCATGTCCGTCCGTCTGTCTCTGCATGTATGAATTTGGCTCCAAGTGGATGGTTTTTCTTGAAGTTTAATATTGGAGACTTATCAAAATCTATCCAGAAAATCCAAATTTGGTTACAGTCAGACAAAAATATCAGGCATTTTACATGAAGACCTAAATACATTTTATTGTTGCCGACATGATAAATTCGCCATAAAATTGCTCTGTTCCAGTAAAATGATATTAGTCTGTTAGGATAGCCAAGGCGGTATAAATATTACGAAGTGTTTTTACTTCTACAACAGTACGCAAGAGAACGCATTGTTGCGTTTCCTTGGCAACGTGTTCAGTATTTTACATCGGTGACAGCAACATATGTTTGTCAATAATACACATGGGACACGTTGCGTTTCTGTGGCGACAATGTTTAGCTCAGCAATAGCACTAAGAGCTCATTGTTGACGACACAAATTCTCCGTAAAATCGCTCTCTTGGTTGGTGTTAGGCTGTTAGGTTAGCTGCTGGTGTATAAACTTACGCAAACGCGCCGCAGGGCTACGTTATACGCGCACTGCCTATCTTCTTAAGTTTTACTTTAATGTCATTCTGCCATCTGTGCCTCGGTATTCGAAATGGTCTTTTCCTTACAGGTTTACGGATTTAGCTGTTGTGCATATTACTCATCTCTCCCGTATATGCTATGTGCACCATCCGTATCATCGTCATAATCATACTTTGGTGACGAGTACAAATGATTGATGACGTTTCTCACTGTGCAGTTTCCTTCAGCATCCGTTACTTTCTGTTGGATAGAATATTTATGCTTGCCTTTCTGTTCCTACCGCCCTGTGTTTTCGTTCAATATGAGTTCGTTCTCACACAAAACAGGTAAAATTGTTAGTTCGTGTACAGTGTGCAGTTTACATTGTAGGTAGAATTCGGAATGTAATGATGTTCTGCAGAAAAAATGACCGTGAATCCCTGATCACATTTCGTAAGTTACATCTTATGGATCTGATGTTTAAGTAACATGCCACGAATGTTTAAATAATGTGAACCAAAATCGCATTAGTGTCACTTGGCTGTCAGTTTTGTTGCACTTGCGTTATTGATAATTGTGTGTAGAGAAGTGACTTGCAAGCATTTTCGTAAGATTGTTTTCCTCCATCCATCTGCATATTTATTCAGAAACCAGTCGCAGCTGACGATGCTTGTTACTTTGCCGTGGTTTTAATGGCATTTAACGCAGGAGTACAGATTTAAGACCTGTCAGTAGATTCTTCCTGTAGGTTCTGTATGTCACTTAGTAATGCAAATTTTTTTTATGCTGGAAACAGTGAAAATTAAGCCCATAACTTTATCTTATTGTAAATGTGAATTATGTTTTGCATAGTGAGGAACGTCATAGTTTGTACTGATCATCATATATTTTAGGATAAAATCGAGAATAGTGAGTTGGACAGAACATGTAGCACGAATGGGAGACTAAATTAATGGGAAGTTCTGGTCAGGGAACGTGAAGAGAAGAAATAATTTCGAAGATATGGATGTAAGTGAAGCGATAACGTGAAGTGGATCGCAGGTGTGATGGCAGAGTGTGAAGTGAATTTGATTGACTCATTGGCGGTCTTTTGTGAACGCGGTAATAATCCTTCGATTCCCAGTAACGTCCGGAAATTTTGTGACTAGCTGAGCGACTGTTAGCTGCTCAAGGATTCTGCAGCATATAGTTAATAATAAGTACGCTAGTAGCAGACCTGCTAAGGTAGGTCTAACGCAACCTTGAATGGTGACAGGCGGAGAAAAACGTTCCGAACACAGCATCGGTTGAATTAACGAACGTACGGATTATAGACCTATTAAAACGTGTTTTGTGTATTGCTCTTAGTGAGCATTCTGAATCGTGGTTGGTAGGACGAATTGGGAAGTGTAGTTGATATGAAATGTTACCGGCTACTGCTTCTGGTAAACGCTTTGTAACTGTGGTCTGCTGAAGGAAGAAGGTGACCGTGTAACTGTCATAAAATGGTATCGGTCAGGGTGGACTGTTGCGAATTCTTCAGTTAATGCCTTGTGCACTACTAGAATGCACAAGGCTGTGTACTGGTAGACGCACAGGAAATCGCTGAGCCACGTAGTACCTTTGACTGTTATGTTGGTTTCCGTGACTGTACTGTAAGCTATCTTGGCCTGATCGTGTTTTGCCTGTATTGTTCTACTTGTGTTTTCATCCGATTCATGCCATGGGGTATATTGACTTCGTATTAACGGGTAACTGGAATGGAAACGGTCATCACACAGATTTTAGTTTTGGCGAGGCCTGACATTTCCTTGAACATGTCCAATGTATGTGTAACATAGGTGCACTACGTGCTATTGGTGGTACATTGATGTTGTATAAAAGTAAATGGATTTCAAGGAGTTATTTGGAACTCTAGACGTAAGTTACGAAGGAAAGACCAAAAGCAAACTTGGACTAAAATCGTGCAACTAATAGCCATATGTAGTCTGTAATTCCGTATGTATCCGGATGTTGGACATGAAAGATTGAAGGAATCAGAAGAGTGGAAACAGCTGAAAAACGTTTCTTCCGAGTGGTATAAGGATGCATAATGACGGGTCATTAAACGTAATGAAACTGAGACGAAATGAACATATCTTACCGGTACATACAAATGTAAATGAAAACAGGGGGTACAAACCTGTGAATGGAAACTACCACAGGATATGGATGGCTGCGCCATTCGAAAAAACTGCTGGTAAATTAACCCGAAATACAGTATAAGTCGAAAGGTGTGTATGATGATACAGACATTCGACAGCAAAATGGAACAGATGCAGTCCTTGTAAACCAGAACGACGAAGAGCTTATATCCGTAATGACGATGATGATGATGATGAGGAGGAGGAGGAGCAGGAAGCAGTTTGATATGTCCTTGTACCTTCGGAATAAATTAAATTTAAAATGACCACTGTCAGCGTTGCGCATGAAAGTATGCGGTTTACTGGATTCCATCCTCGTTTTAACTCGTGACCTGCTTTGCATCAGTGAAAACATTCGTTGTAAATGTTGCCATGTCCTTGGCTGCAGTACTGGATAATACACTTCTCATCTCTGCAACTGTTACAGTATGTGTCAGGGCTAATAAAAGGGCACTTCTGTTAACAGTATTAATCCTTTGAAAACTTAACTTGTAAACTTCATATAAAAGTTCTGTTCGTATCTTACAGAGAACATAGACCGTTTCTATCATAAAGGCCAACCGGTTAATGCCCTGTAGAGAAGCAGTCTGCACTTTTCTGTGACAGCCATACGAAACACACGCAATGTGTGGCATAATGCATAGTTTCTTAAATGTCACAGCAGAGGGTCTTCAAACGGTTAACTTAGACTTTTGGAACGGTGTCTATGGACTGTAGTGCTGTTCGGGGACAAAAGAAACGCGATTACTATTGGCGTATTTTTAAGAGCTGCATATCCTGTAGGTCCCACTCATCAGCGCCGGCAGGATTTCTTGCAAAGTGGTGCAAATTACATATATGTAAAGTGACCACATTTTTAAATGAGCAGTGCTGGGCGAAATAGTAACGTAGTTGTTATTTAACCCTTTAAAGACGGAGCGTATCTGTTTTATATAAGGACTCTGCATACTGCGCTGTAAACACTCTCCACTTCGGTTATAAAAACCAATCTCTTAATGTTTTATAAGGCAAAAGTTGCTGTTTGTTCTGAGATCCGTACAAAACACATAAACGCAATGTGGGCACTACGTAGAATTTTTTAATGTTAAACCTGGTCGTATGTAAAGTTACCGCTAGGCTTTAAAAGGTTAATTAAAATCCCCAATGAATCCTTAAGAGTAAAACTGTAGAACCTGTGCGAAATTGTTTTTTCGTAGAATTTTTTTATCGCTTGGTGTAATAAATTATTAAATATTATAAGAAGGTAAATTATGTCAAAATTCCAAGATGATGCAGTTTCACCACCTTGCTCGGCAGTTTATTGCAAATTCAGGTCTGTGGTTGACGGCAAGTCAGCTGTGGAGATGCTATGTAACATAGTCACCAGTTGCACTGTTTATGCTGTTGATTATTCAGAGGTAGAGGTTCAAAAATGTTAGCCGAGTTCGGCATCAAGTGAGTAATTATTGTTTTTTTGTTTCAGTGTAAAATAGTACACTTATGTGCGACACTTAATATGTAAGCTATAATCGAGTATGATCGTGCAGTTTTGAGTCGTGATTTTACTTTGGCCATGCACAAGTATGCGGCTTCATTTCTTGAGAGCATACATTGTATAAAAACAGTATTTTACATGGTATTTTGTTAAATTCGGACGTGCCTAACTAGACGTCTTGAGCAGCAAAGCGGCAGGTGTCAGTGTAACCTCGATACTGACTTCATTTCCTTTACACACGTATCTTCAAATTAATCTGTACCAGACACATGACATAGCTGTAATAAATAATTTGTGCATCTGTAGATGTGACGAGTGTACAGCGCTCCCCATTATCATAGAATTGACAGTACAGTTGTGGCCAGATATCGCTGTGTGCTTTCGTTGCGCGTATTTGTGGCAATGTAACCTAAATTTGGCGATACCGTTAAGAACACGAGAGAAAGAAATCAAGCAGTGTTTATAAGTATGAGGGTACTTCATTAATTATTAGTAAATGTGAGAAAAATGCAACGTGTGATATGCTGTGAAGTGCTAACAAGTGAGTCACTCTAGTAAATTAATACATCTGCCTGGATCTTTTGACTGAACGCAATGTAGATTTTTTAAAAGAAAGTCTGCAGTTGTGAAAGAAACTAGACATGACAGTTTCGGGTCGTACCAAAAGAACGTGCTGCTGCTTTTTAGGCTGCGAATTTAGTTGCACAAAGAATTGCAAAGGTTGAAAAACCACGCACAGTAGCAGGAGAGTTGATACGTCGCTCTTCTTAAGATATAGCCTTGATAGAAATTTACCCCTCAGTTCAGTTGCAGCCACTGGCGTCGTCAGGTGACAGAGGCGAAGAATTCAGGTTGTTATCAGGTCGTACCTGAACATGCCATGAAGGCAAGATACCTAGACTGACGTGAGTGATCAGCTTCGCGCCCTGGCAGCCTAATCCCCGGGGAAAGTGCCGGCGGCACCCATTCATTGGGATGTTGGATGAGCCCCCAAGCTGGTGTGGACGCTGTGAGTGTAAAAAAATCTCTTGCCAATGCCGGAAATCGAACGACGATTCCTTGGTAGTTCAGCCCGTAGCGTACTCACTCTCCGAGTCTGATATTCGCCTCCTATTCACGATGTAATGTGATATTTTATCACAAGTGATTGATGATCAGAAGTTGCCCCCGTTGTTTGTCAGCATACGATTTGGTGAGTAGACTTGATTGCAGATACAGCTTATTTTCTCGTTTACACCATATATTCTCACAACGAGATAAAAACTGGGGTTTTGTTTTGAGAACTTATAAACGGTGACTGTAATTCTGCTACTGCCATTGCTGATGTTATGAAGAAAACGGTAATTAATGGAAAAACGAAGCCCCTTTCAATGCTGGAATGCAGATCTTGGTTTCAGATGTCGATAAAAACTGTGGGTGTGGAGCTCACAATACTGGAACCCCATCTGTTTTGGGATGTAGACCGGGTTTCCCGTTTTGTTAAAAGCTGTAGCTCCAAATGCCTTTTGCAGGCATTGTTTGAACCAGCGACGACTGTTGGCAGACGTGGCCTTAGCCTGTGGTTGGAAACAAATCGTGTGCTTTGGTCTCTATCTGTTAAACTTTATAGTGTCCGTTGTTTTCAATTTAAAGACTTTCAGCAACCTTCGCACCGAAATTAACGTTGTGCTACTTCATACAGATGTCAGAGCGTTGTCCAGGACAATTTTAAAACTAGTATATGATCGGCGTGAAGAGGAAGGAATTGTTCTACCAAAATGAGAAATTGGAATTCGTTGATATATTCGGCCAAGATTAAAAGCGGAATCAAATAACGTACTCTGCAGATATGTTTGGGTTGTTGAATGCGATTGAATGTTTGTCTATAAGCTGTATGACAAATTAAATATAAACTGAAGTCATTGTTTCCAAAGCTCAATAAAAATGTTTCCAATTCTTGGTACTCATCTTGAAGAGAATAAAGCCTGTGCATGGTTGAACGGAAGCATGCTGTCAGTTCTATAAAAAATCAAGTTAAGTCGTAGATATGTCAAATTACCCCCTCAGATTTGACGTTGACACACCAACAGTTGCACAAGCGTTCTAATGTAAGTGACGGATAAACCCAGCCAGCAAATCAGAATGTTCTTGCTTTTCAGAAAATCGATTTTGATTTCGCAAGCTCGTGGATTACCCATGACTTGTAAACGTTGTTTTCAAAAATTGTATGCCCTTTCCAACAGTTCATGCCTGTGATTTTGGCTTTCTAAGTTCACTTCGGATTAAAACACCGTATTAGACTCGAATGTGGCAGAAGTTCGTAGATGCACATTATGCTTCCGCTACTTCAAGGATCAAGGAAGTGGCAGAAACAAGACAAGAGCAGCCTTCCCATTAAGCGGGTCCTCCCTCGTGGGGTGCACGTTTTCTGCACTGTTGCACGTATAATTATGAATAAGCACAATATGGATACACTGGGAGGCTAATAAAATTATTTTGTAACGTGTGTAAGCATGTGTACACTTTTGTCCTGTAACTTAGTGTAATCTCAAGACTTTATTTCAAGAATTTGTTCTTTTTTCTTATGTATGAGATCGCGGGTTGAAGGAATTGACGAAAACTTCGAAAATTTATGCATATCGTAACCACTGCGGCGCATTCGCTTCTCTGAAAGCCCTAGAAACAGCGCTGCAAACGATGCGCGGATCTAGTTACGATGCTACTAGACGGGGAGACTACCCCTGCTACGACTATCAGCCGTTTGTGGCACACGGAATGTAGACGGTGCAAAGTGCAGTTGAATTGTCGTAAGTTGCATATGGGTCCACAGGGTGACAGGGACAGAGCGTGGCGCAGAACAGGCATGCAAACGCTCAGCGCAGATACACATGTATGTTACCGTGTGAAATGGTCGTTGAAATTGTCCGATGTGAACGAAAATTGAAGTTGCTGAACAAGTCTTTGTAAAACTTCGGCTCCAAATTTCATGAAGATAACTTCAGTGGCTCTCGAGTTACGTGCGTACGGAGGACGGACGGAGACTTTTAATGGGCACATCTTAAGAATGCGAATGTGCCCAGCCTGGGCCGCGGTTGAAGAAGAATTGAGAACCACTCTACTAACACAGGATTTAACCTTAGCATATTAATTTCGCGGTCTTAACCTCTGGCTTCATATCGTACACGTTGTAGCCGACGACGGTTTGGATCTGTCGCAGGCTGTAATCATAGACTTCACTACGTTTCAAGTCTGCAAGTCTGGGAGACCAGAAAGTGTTCTGCAAAGGAACTGCTCCGGAGGCAATGAAAAGTTCGGGGAAGTTGGAAGAGGGTTGATATTGTAGGTAACCGCCAAGTTATTCGGTGCCGATATTTAGTTTTGATGAAATCCCAAATTGGCTCTGTTGTACCTCACATTCGTATGTAACATGGATATCGACAAGGGGTGAGGATATGGAAAGTCACTTAAAGCACGTTTGGAAGAGGTCTGTGTTCCAAATCGGAGCAGAGGCCGCTGTTGGTTGGTCACGGTACTCCGTACTTAGAAGTTAGAAATCTCACGCATTGTCTGTCACGGAATTCGGGAAGAGAAATCCAGAAGTGTTACTTGCCTAGTCAATCAAGCGAGATGAACTTGTATCTGTGTGTTGTACCTGAAGGTTTGAAAGTTTCTGTTTATTGTCTTTATTTCAGTGCGGGAATTTGACACTAGTTTTTAAATGCAAGTTGTCAGATGACAAAGTAGGAACTGCGCGATATCTGCTTGTCGTGGCCGTATTGTGAACGTTTAGTGAGTGATGTTTTGTAAGACACATGACTGCTGTCATTGTATATGTTTATATATTTAGAAAATATTAAAATGCATCTTAAATACTCGTATGTTGTTTGTTGACTGGATTGATCTGGCTGAGGACAGGGGACAATAACATGCTCACAAAACCTACACTTAGTTGCGAACTAAAGCGACAGGATGCTAATTCAGAGTGTATGAGTGAGGGTGGAACAAGCCTGACCTTAATGCATGGAAAATAATATGCTCGTTTGTAGGCATACTTCCACATCACTGTCTCTAGTATCACACTTTTGTACGTACTTCTCAGATCACATCTTCCATTGTGGTACTGAAATCATCACAGCAGCATCTGCCAAGGAAACCAGTAGTTTTTGTCTCCAAGCGTTGGGAGTTTTTAAAATAATATATCATAACGGACCAAATCCGTGGGCGTCCGTTAACTTAAATATTGCTTACTAGTAATTGATGTGCCACCTGGCCGTCCGTCAAAAGGATCCCTGCACTGCAGGTAGGCAGTCGTATTTGGCAACATGAATACGGACGTTACTTTGGACGGCCAGGCGGGATTAGTCGGTTTGCTCCCTCTGGGACAAATTCCACAGGTATTGTCAAGAAAGGGTCTTTTTCCCAGAAAGCGAGGCTAGAAGGGGCCTTTGTGAAAACCCCCACGAGTAAGAGGTATGTGAGGGTGACAGCCAGAGAGGCAGTTGATTGCAGGGCCCTGTGGTGTTAAGAAGGTGCGAGTGAAATACCAAGTGAACGGATTTTCCTTGAATGTATGTGTATGGGAGTGTTATACATAAAAAAATTGTAAGTGAAGTAAAGGAATTCGGACTACCGTAGAAATAAAGTACGCGTTTCGAATTAGATGTCAAAAGCCCTGGACCATGGAGCGCTGGGTTCGAAGAATGAAACCAGTGATGACCCGCACTGGCATGGCTCCGAGTTCCGGCGCATCTGGCCGTGATAAAGAGATCCGGCATAATATACGCTGTCAACTGGGAGCTTGAAATTGTGATTATGAAGTACGAAATGATTGGCATATCGTTAATACACGTGCCTTCTAATCTAGTTGTCAGGAACCAAAGATAAATTTTATCTACTGAATTGTTAGTGTAATGTAGACAGGCTAGGGTAGTATGAAATCACTAAGCCGTACTCTTAGCAGGGGCGGAACTTGGACATAGACACTGCAGCATTTGGAGATGCCTGGACTAGAACCAAGCAGGAATCATTTACTTCCATCTGTGTTTTCAGTGGCGAAATATTGCGAGGCATATTCTAATTTTTTTGGATTAGGCCTTGAAGTTTTTTTTGACATTCAATATTTTATGGTGACTTTCCTCAGATTTGTGTAATTGCGGAAATAGAACTTCCCCTCAGTATTTTCGATCACTTAATCTGAAACCGACGTATGTTACGTAACATATAATCAACATAGCTGTTATTTTGAACATGTGGCCATGGACTTGAGTTTTCTTAAACACAACGTTTTTCGGAAACTCGATGTGTTTTCGTCATCAGGTGTAGGGAAGGAACAGTTCCTCCTTATGTGGCACTGTTAGAAAGGGCTAGGCTCAATCACAGTGCCTAACTGTTTCTGGTGCGAGCAGCTTAGTAGAAACTTTCCTTTCTTTATGTCCGATGCTATAAACAGATCAATAGGCGTGTTCATTGTAATACTCCATCATACGACTTTAGACTTAGAAGCGTATGCGATTATTGAAGCATGTTGATGTAAGTAATTCGAAATAGTCACACGTCTTGAGGTAACACAGTGTGACAGCACGTAACATGCCTTGACCTCAGCACGGATTATTGTTCTTTGTAGCATTCTATGCATAGGAGCAGCCGTGTTAAACGTTTCAATATTATTACTGCTTAGTGTTGGTCTCTGGAGACCAGGGTAACCGATATTGTAGACCGCCACGGCCGGTCCTCGACCAGGGCGTACGCTTTCACGTGCGTGCCAGAGTGTGCACTGAGGCTGAGGGTGGCCATTTTGAATATTTATTGTAAATTCGGCCACAAAACTGTATGTCAGTGCTTGTTCGACTATAACATTCAGGTAGTGATAAATCCGTACCTCGTGAGGATCAGACCTGTGTTTATGTGTGATTTTTCTGACTGGGAGTGACTTCAGGAATAAGCTTCTGAAGGTAGTGCTTCTAAGCCGTGAGTCGGTTTGTAGACAGCATTGAGCAGAATAGCGATGATTCTGTGTGGCGAAAAACTGTAGTTCGAGGCTTATTATTATGCTTATGATATTAAGGTACCTTTGAAGAACTTCTCGAAGTTAACATCGTGCATGTACGGTGACATCGTGATTTAAAAATATCCTTCAGTGACTGTAATGCATAAGGGTGGATCACTGTCAAAAATTTCCGTTGGATTTTCACGGAGTATTCAGTTGGTACGAGGGGTGTGGAGTCGATACACAAAACCTCCGCGTCCTCGATTTTTAAAACTCTGACTCCGACTCCTTCATAAAAGCTCAGTATATCTTAATAAGGGCAAACCTATAAGACATTTCATCGCCACCACGTGAATCGTCAGGCTACTTTTTAGACCTATAATCTATATTTAAGTGTAAGTCTAATGGTTATTGTAGCTATCACGGCTCTGGAGTTGGAGTATCTAGTTAAGATTTCGGATTGAGGTCGGAGTCGGTACATTTTTACCGACTCCCGACTCCACCTAAGATTCCTTCAGACTCCGACGCCACGACTCCCGATTGCGACTCCACAGCTCTGGCTGGTACAGGTGTTTTCAAAACTGTTGATCAGTTTTGTGTAGGCGAGTGGAATTTTATGTAGTGGGCTTTTGCAAACATGACTGTAAATCTTACGTAGAGCATCAAGATTACAATGTTCTGGGATATGACGCCGTGTACTTCAGTAGATGCGAACCACCATTTTCGAGGAACATGCTGTCTCCGTGTTGCGAGTCGATCATGGACGCAGCAGGGTCCTCTGAAACATCAGCATCCAATCTACCAAGCTACATGGCGTCATACTGTAGAAGGCCCTAGTTCTAACATTCACCTATGTGAGGCTCTGAAATGCCATATCTTATGCAAAATATGCATTTTTGTTTGTTGAGAAGTATCAAAATGGCGGCAGCGGGTATCGTACTTAATTGCTGAGGGTTTGTTTAACTGAAGACTAGCACGTTGACAAGCACGAATAATCGCCCTAGTTTATGTGGATTGTCTGTCGTATGTTGGCGTCGATGTTGGACTAGGATTTCGAATGGAGAAGTGCATCATTTGGTTTGTATAAGTTTACGTGCCGATGCGTCCATTAGCGAGCGAATCCGAGACGAATTGGTGGTTTGTCAATGTCACTTTGAGTGTGACGGAACTTTCGTATTGTGATCAATAGTCCAAAACGGGACGGCGCTGCGGCGGAGGAGAAAAGAATGGCACAGAAATCGATATGAAGACTGCTAAAAATGGAATGAAGACTATTGTCTTGAACTCGACCCCGTTCTACTGGAAAGCGTAACGCTTTGCCATAATTTGTTTGGATTCGTTCTGCAACGCTGTTAGTCTGAAGTGAGTCTGTTTCCCTTTCCCAACCGAATGCTGGATTGTAGGCCATGGCTCCTGTTCTTACTCTAAAATGTTCAAAACCATGTTTTCCCTGTTGCATTACACTGCGTCTGTCACCCAAATTTAGTAACGTGTAAATTGTGTAGTTTGAAAACAAAAAGATGCGTACACAATTATAGTCTGAAAAGTCCAAAATTTCGAGACCACGTAATAGATCTGGGAGTAGGTGGGAGGATAATATTAAAGTTGATCAGAAAACAATTAGAGTGCGAGGTGGACTGGCTCAGGGTGCTGTCCACTGGCGGGCTGGTGTGAACACGATGATGAACCTGCAGGCCCCATAAAGGGCAGGGGATTTCGCAGCTAGCAGGGCGACTGGGCCATTGTCAAAGGCACAGGGCTGGCTTGAGTGTGGGCGAAGTCTCGTTCGGCACTTGCACTAAAAAGCATATAACACTTATTTTAACTTCTGGAATTTGGTCTGTCGGTCTCACATTTGGATGTGGGTCAAATGCTAAGAATGCTGGGATCAAGGAAAGAAGAAATAACAAAAACATTAAAATCGAGGTATGCCCTTCATCACGAGTGCTGTTCTTTGCTTTACAGTGGGGTGATTAACTCAGGTCGAGGAGATGGTTGGGTACGTAGCACGCGTGAAGTAAATAAATGCGTTTTGTGTTTGCCAGATAACCCGGAAGGATGACTGCTGGGGGAGGGGGGGGTCTAATTTTGTAAAAAATGTATCGGTGTGAACTGTTGATTTGTATCGACTTTCTCGGCCGTATAATATGTGTTGCTTAAACACCGGTGTGGTCCCATTTGTTTTGACTGTTTAATTAGATAGTGTTCTGCTTTAACTTTTTAAAGACGAAGCGTGTCTGTTTTATATAAGGACTCAGTGCGTACCGCGCTGTAAACACTGCACTTCGGTTATAAAAACCAGTGTCTTAATGTTTTATAAGGCGAAAGTTGCTGTTTGTTCTGAGATCCGTACAAAACACATAAACGCAATGTGGGCACAACGTAGAATTTTTTAATGTTAAACCTGGTGGTACGTAAAGTTACCGCTAGGCTTTAAAGGGTTAATGTCTTCGTTTTTATTTTTCCCGCGTTAGTGGGAAAATAATATAGATATATATGTGTGATTAACTAAAATCGACCCCATTTTGAAAAGTAACTCCCAAAGTTTAGATGCACTTACAATGTACCGAAGTTTTGACACAATTATAGGCCTACTACCACAGATCAGACACGCTTGTAATACGAAAGCTCGTCTGTGGGCAAGAGTATTAGCCTGCTCCTCCCCCCTCGCGTAATTACAAGCGATCTCCCTAACATCCGTATACTTGTATTTTCCACAATTAATTCAGCTGATAGTTTCGTAAGGAAGCTCACTGCAGTCATTTTTGTTCCCAGACACGTGAGTTTGTACACATTCTCACGTGATGTAAGTGTAGAGTTATATTTCGACTTTGTTGTTGATGCGGGTTCTGTCATCTGTATGTATTCCTATCGGTACTTAATTATAGACCAGTTCTTATGGTGGTCCATACGAGAAGTTACGTGTTACCTTTTATGATGTGTGTATTCATCCTCGACAGTTATCATCAGAATAACAGGTACTTGCGTGGGCTATTTCAGTTCAAGTCTGTCATCATTTTCTGAGCTTTTCCCGATTACGCACTCTAGAACAGCTGAATAGCTGTTGGAATAAACTTTGGTACGAACTGTAGTAAGTAGCATATTCTGTTACATACCCTAGCCACACACGTTTCAGTGAATGTAACCAGGTTATTGGTTATTAAGAATTTAGTTACAGTGTTCTACATTGAGCCTGCTGCTTCACTCCTAACAGAATTCTAACATCTGTGAATATCTGGTGTTCTGATTTGCATATCCCGCTTGCTCATGTTTGTCGAATGCAAACGGTCTGGTCAGGAGCTGGTCAAGTAAGGGCGGAATCAGTGCTGATAACCAGTGTTTCATTGACGGGTGGTGACAATTATGCCAGAAGAAAATTAAGTAGTTTCGTCCTCTTAATTACCCCTCTGCAGTCTATTTCAGCTTATTCCGCACAACCCTGAAATCACGTATTGGCCACTTTCTACTTTAATTTTACTGTTATCGAAAGTTCACGTGTTTGTTTTTATTTTTATGCATAAGATCACGGGTGTCTCTTTTGGTCTTCAAACTTATGACTTTAAAACGGAACATTTTGACAGTTCTGCTTACTCCACTTTCGGTGAGATTTCGCTTAAAGCTTGCACATGTAAAGTGATTATAATTAACTGAATTTTAATATTTTTCGCAAGATTCTTGTAGATCAGTTTTCACAAGCTTCTCTCACTTCAGTACTACATAGACAGTGTGATGGCTACAGAAATTTATAGTCCGCTGAGTTCCATTAGACTCGTGTTTGAAACTCGTGCACTGTGATAACGGGTTTCCTGCATGACTTTTTAACGACTTTTCAGAACTTCAGGAGCGCATTAGTGAATGGTTGTTTCCCCATATTGTTTGTCTATTGCGATGCAGTGTGGGCTACAAAGCACTTAAAATTGTTGCATCTGGCAACAACGCTTGTTCTTCGGAACATTGTTTAGAAGTGACGTCAACCACCATCATCTCGGAGATGCACGTCACCGCAGTGTACGTAAAATGGAGACGTTGTCGCCAATTGCATTTTGAATACTTCGAGGTTATGTAATTGTAAATACGAGGGGGCTGTAGGGTGTAATTTACAGGCATAATTTATGTTCTGGTTTCTGAGCCGTGAGATTAAAATTGGACGTAGTTCAGCATGTAACATGAAACTTGTTCATTTGTGTCAGTGGACGTGATTTCCGTTCGCAGCGTTAGGTCTGCCATTCGATGTAGGAGTGTTTAACCTTTTAAAGCCTAGCGGTAACTTTACGTACCACCAGGTTTAACATTAAAAAATTCTACGTGGTGCCCACATTGCGTTTATGTGTTTTGTACGGATCTCAGAACAAACAGCAACTTTTGCCTTATAAAACATTAAGATACTGGTTTTTATAACCGAAGTGGAGAGTGTTTACAGCGCGGTACGCACTGAATCCTGATATAAAACAGATACGCTTCGTCTTTAAAGGGTTAACCCTTTAAAGACGAAGCGTATCTGTTTTATATAGGCACACACTAAATAAAGGCTGACAAGCGGGATAGACGGTGTCGTGGGGATAAGTGTGTTCCGAATTAGACGTAAGTGCGGGGTAACAAGTAACTGCGATATGGAACTAATTTTTAACAGTAAATGATGTGATTCAGTAATGCAATTACAGATCACAGGCGTGTTCTGTTTAAAACTCATTGTGTTCTTACATTGAGTAATTTTTACTTTTTTTCTGCTATATACGTTTCAGTTTTTGGAATATCGTAAAGGTGCATAAATATTTTCTTCTACGACTGGCTTTGTAGCCGTAATTACTCTCCAAAGATTGATTAATCAGAGTCTGTGTTTCAAATTTGACAGGTGTTCGCAGTGAACAAAAGAATTAGACATCTTTTGCCTGGCCCCAAAATGAATAAAGAGATAATTTACGTGTCCTTGGACATCTTGACCCTTGAAAATGGGACCGATATGTTGTCCCGAAACGTCGGTAGAGAACTGCCACTCAACGTTGCGTAATATCTCAAGAGAGCAGATATTATCAACATCGCGGCGGAAGTCTGTAAATCACGCATTATGCATGTATTATCTCACCATGCGTGCTACATATATCCGCCAGTCTTATTCTTGTTGTTTGTAACACCCCAATAATTTCCGAAGTTCCGCATTCTATAATTTTCTTTAGCCTCCCGCACCTTTTTCACAGAGGTCCAAATATTCTCCTTGTAACCCTGACCTCCAGTGCCACAATGCTTCCAGTCTGTTCCTTCCTTCCCCAGAGCGACAAGAGTCGCTAGTTCAAACGTAAAATAGTTACGTGCCCGAGAGCTTGACATTCTGAAGATGTCAAGGGGTTTGTTATCGTAACAAAACACGTAGCACACAACCTGACGCGTTGCAGCATAACCAGGAATGTTACTGTGGAAATGAGTCACCCGCCAGTTACGTAATATTCAGAAATGAACGATTCAGCGTTGCAGTATCACCATAACAGTAACAGTAAACATGAGTAGGAATACTGAAGTATGGAAACACTAGCAGTTTATGTCCTACCAACCTGTGTCAGTAATGCAGCTTGTAGCCTTTGACACTACGAAGTATTTTAATCCCTTTCATGTGTGATTGTTCCAGGAGACCCACTAAGTGCGCGGCTGTGTTTACGTGCTACGATTTTGTACTCAGAACAAGAGCAGTCAGTATTTTCTTTCATGAATATGTGTGCTAAAGTACGTCCTTTTAGGAGACCTATCAAATACAGTAAAACCTCGTTAACCGGGAATATTTGGGGGGACGGTAGTCCGGTTGAATACGAGTAATAAAAAACAAAGGTAATTGCACGAATAAAAATGCACATTACTCAAAATCATGTTATGTATCATAATAATTGTTAAACAGTAAAGGAGGCACATATTTACATTGTTGTAATGTGCAGCAATTGTTAATAAAATACTGTATGTTACAAACTCCATATCGTCTGCGATCGTCTTAGAACACTTAGACTACCTCGGCACAGCTTTGTGTTGACAACATTGTGGAGTTTGCGGAATCTAAACAGCCAACTGGAACTAGCTGATTTATTCTGCTACTGTCGGCCCCAAAATAAAAATGTCTTTTTCCATGAACCCTGTCCGGGTTAAGCGAAGTCTGGTTGAACGGGGCCCGGATTAACGAGGTTTTACTGTATATGTTTTTAAAAACGCCTTGCGGTGTATTATTTGGCTCCGTATCGGGTCTTGTCGCCATATTGAGGCGACGGAAAGGCAAATAACACAAAAAGGTTGTGTGTCTGGACTCTGTGAAAATGTATCCGTTTTACGTGATAATGTCTTACAGTAGCCCCACATACCCAGCTGAGATTGATTGTGGTTAGTTCCCGTCATGCGGTCTTCTGATTAAATGCTATCACATTTAAAAGTTGACATCTGCGTTTAAACTACGCCAGATTGTAAGATGATAAATTAGCTTGTCTCGCATTTCGCCTTTGATCTTGCTGCGACTGACTTAGCACAATTACATCTCGTGAAGCTGAAACCACAGCTGACCTTTCCGTCTAATTTGATGTTGGTGGTGTTCGCAGTGCGCCTAATCAGGAGGTTTACGCCTCCTCGTTTCTGTGCGGAAAATGTCACGCTACGGTGATAAATGAACTAAATGCATAAAGTGTAACAGTTCGGGTCGCAGTGGAGTGTGCGCCTTTAAACACCAGTGACAGGGAGGCCTTGCGTTTTGTACCTCGGTGTTTCTCGTAATTACAGCATTGTTATGAAACAAAAGAACAAATACCATGCCGGAATCCTTCATTATGCATATCGTAGGCCAGTCGTTCTCAGATCTTCTCCACGACCACGTGAAAATTTATGAGGGCCATGGACTGCCCTCAAACTTCGTGCCTCGCACTCTCCACGCATGCGGTACAAACATGTAAGTTTGATAGCAGTCGGTCTATAATCAAGCGAACGTTACTTGGAGAACAAAGTAGCTTTTCGGTTGTGTCTCGGCTTACAGTCGAGGGTTTTCCTGAAACTTCATACCTCGCATTTTCCACGCGTACGCCACAAATATTATAAGACTGGTTGCGATCGGTCAATAATTAAGGGTACTTTAGTTCGGGAACAGAGTGCCAGTTCGGCTGTATGTCGGCTTCCCTTTGAGGGACTTTCCAGAAACTTCATACCTCGAACTATCCGCGGATACACTACAAACTATTTACGTTTGGTTGTGACCGGAAATAATTGCGGGAATTTTACTTGGAGAACAAAGTACCTTTTCGGCTGTATGTCGATACCCATGCGAGGGAGTTTCCTGAAAATTCATACCTCGCAATTTCCGCGCATGCGTTTCAAAATGTGTGAGTTTGGTTGCGATCGGCGAATAATTGCGGGCATTTTACGTGGGGAACGAAGTACCTTTTCGGCTGTATGTCGACTTCTATGCGAGGGAGTTTCCTGAAAATTCATACCTCGCAGTTTCCGCACATGCGCTTCACAAGGTGTAAGTTTGTTTGCGATCGGTCAGTAATTAAGGGCACTTTTCTTGGGGAGCAAAGTACCTCTTCCACCATAGTTGGACCTCCATTTCAGGGATTTTCTTGAATCAGCATACCTCACACTCTCTACGCATGCGCTACAAACGCTGTAATTTTGGTTGCGATCGGTCAGTATCTAAGGGCACTTTACTTGGAGAACAAAGTGGCTTTTCGGTTGTTTCTCGGCTTGCATTGGAGGAATTTTCCCGATATATAGTACTTTTTTTTTGTTTCATTTGAACCGTAGCAGGAACGACCACACTATAGTATTATAGGCCTGTATTAGCTTCTTGCTGTGTTACATATCAGAACGTGCGATTTGTTGAAAGATCGTATGTATGTTTATGACTTTTAAACACGTCTGTCGTTCCTGCTTTCATTAAAAACCCTTTAACTTTCAACAGACTGAATTCAAAAATTTTAATTGTATGGTACAGTGGAATCTGTTTGAACTTTAATAGGAAAGGGTAGTGGGGTCAGGTTTTAGTTGTTGACAGGTTTCGGTTGTGGGCGAGTTATTTGCACAAATGAACATATTCTGCCTATTTAAAATTATATTTGGCACAACAAAGTGTGGCTAGCAAGAGAGTAATGCAGTATTACTTGATTTCTGGACTGTCAGCCGTATCTCATTAAAAAACAAGGAATTTGTCAAGCACTGGCTTTTTCTCGCGCTCAGGTGAAGGGTGGGCGGAGATCGACTCATTTGAACTGGGCACAAATAGCTGTTTCCAGTGGCTGGGCAGCCTCTGTCATTTAATTACCTCTAAGGTGAAGAATGTAATAGTTTTATTCCGAGAATTAGAATTATTGTTTTTTTGTTTAAATATGTGCATCTTACGTGGACTATATTTTGTATGTTTACCAATGGAATAAAGAACTTTATTTTTTTTCAGCCTGGTGATCCTATAAAAATCAGTGTGGATGGGATCTCGGACGAATCGTCGACTGACACCGATGTAGTGGATTGCTCCGCTGGGTTTGGAAGCCCTCCATCCCCGTGTAACGTGCTGTTCGAAGGCGATAATATTCTTATTAACGGAAAATCAAACCTGCTCAAGCAACCAAAGCAACAAAAGGTAAGAACTGACATGTATTCGCAGTACTCGCTCGTGTTGTAGTGCCCTGCTGTTAATTAAAGTAATATATTTATCTGCAGTTTACGTTCGTTCTGCATTTTTTGGGTATGCGGTACGTCCATGAGATAGAAAAGTGTTACGGTATGTTGCGACTCGAACAGTTTTCACTCACCTACTAGTTTCAGTTCACGACAGGCCTTCTTGTTGAGAAATTTAGTGAGTTAGTGAAGAAGTGCCCCACTACTGTGCAAGTTCACAGTTCGTTGCTCTTTTCACGGCCCTATCGTTAATTAAATCTCATTTTCTTGCACTCCGTTTCTAATATTAGCCTTCCTCCTACGCCAAGGCCTTCCAAGTGGTGTCCCCTCAGATTTCCCGTTACAGTGCAGAGGCCACGGAAATAAATCGCATGAATTTGCCTCTTCTTATCTTCTTCCACTTAATACCCCCCCCCCCCCTCCTTTTCATTTGACTTCCCTGTATTCTCACCAGACTAGGCAGTCTGCTCGTATCAATGTTGGTCATCATAACTACATGATAACCGTCGCTAGCGGCAAGCGCTTTGGGCTTGTTCATACATATCGGAGGCGCGTAGAAGAGCATACTGCAGTAGGAAGGAAGTAGAAATTCTCAGAGCACCATCAGCTCCGCCACAAATGGGACTTACTTGCGCAGTGTCCATATATGGCCAGTTCTATTATTACGCGTGTTTCGTTAACGCGAATTAACTGTAACTAGATTGATAGGTAGGAGAACGGTGTTTGTATAACGCGAACTTTCGCATGCGCGTGTTGGGTATTACGCGACTTCAGCGACCAGTGTGAATATATCGCGCCCAATTTCTTCCTAGCCCCTGTTATATCTGTTACGCGATTTTCTGCAACGCGTGGGTTCACAAGAAAGCAGCTATGCTTTACAGCAGAACTGACTATGTATCTTTTAACAGGAGGGTAAGAAAACAGTGCAAGGATTGCATTGTAACGTGTGTGGGCGTGCTGTTCAGCGTATTGTGTAAGGACTTTGCTCGCTGGTAAAAGCATATTGCTTGTAGAAATTTCAATGAGTCAGCGTCTTATAAACAAGCTGCTTGTAAGTACAAGGACTCCCAAATACAGTTAACGTACAGGCTAGTCCCAGAATCTCGATATGGGTACGCAACTCGGCCCACTGCACGTGTCTCCTCACGGCTCGAGTGTTACAAAAGGCGTTGAGAACTGCTAAGCCTCTCGGGCACTACGAGTAAACCCCCAGTGTGGCCCATTCTTTTCATTTTGAATTTATTTCGCCGTATTTTTATTGTGTGTATGAACTGAAAGGCGAGAAAACTTTCCACAATGGAATTATTTACAAGTAAGGCGCAACGCACGAAATTATATTTAATTATTTTTGTCACACATCGCATGTGGCTGTGTGTTATAGCAGGGGTACACATAGTTTTGAAAAATCTAGGAGCCATATCAAAATTCTAGGCGCCGAGGGGTGATGTAATACAAATGCCACACCGAGGTCCCGTAAATATTAACCCTTTAAAGACGAAACTTCTCTGTTTTACATAAGGACTCAGTGCGTACCGCGCTGTAAACACTCTCCACTTCGGTTTTAAAAACCAATCTCTTAATGTTTTATAAGGCAAAAGTTGCTGTTTGTTCTGAGATCCGTACAAAACACATAAACGCAATGTGGGCACCACGTAGAATTTTTTAATGTTAAACCTGGTGGTATGTAAAGTTATCGCTAGGCTTTAAAAGGTTAAAGACGAAGCGTATCCGTTTTATATAAGGACTCAGTACGTACCGCGCTGTAAACACTCTCCACTTCGGTTATACAAAATCAATGTCTTAATGTTTTATAAGGCAAAACTTACTGTTAGTTCTGAGATCCGTACAAAACACATAAACGCAATGTGGGCACCACGTGGTACGTAAAGTTACCGCTAGGCTTTAAAAGGTTAAGCGCCATAGTACAAAATGTAGTCTTCCGGGCGTCCTGACACCCGAGATTTGTGCACCGCTGGACTGTAGAGTGTAGTAGAGGAAGTATCTCAGTCATCTGCAATTTGTATGTGACTCAGCGTGTCATTGTCATCGTGGTTGTATGTTCTTTAGGTTCGTATTCCTCCTCCCCTCTATCTTTTTCAATTTCCTCCAGAAGTCGAAGTTATCGAGAAGATGCTGTGTTTATATTATGGTTGTAAAGAACTTTTCATAAGTATGAAATATTCACCCCTTCGTCAGCACCCTGCGGCTGTGAAATAGAAAGTAGACGTATGATGACACAGCAGTAGTGCCAGATGTTGAATCTGATTCGTCACGATGCTTCGGGTTGTGAAAATACAGGATGAACATAAATTAAATATTTCACAGCTCGAGTTTTATTGACAGCAGGACTCTGACACATATACAAATTACAAAGTGCCTCCTGAAGTTCTTTTTACTAGCATTCTTCTTCTGTGGCGTTACGGTCCTTATAGTTTGACTTTTACAGGTATAATCTGCGCTTTTTTCGTAACACGGAAGGTGTCCAGCGGCGACTCAGTTGTGCACAAATTCTGCGACTCATGTCTTCGTACACTGTCGGTATTGCTCATTTAATCCGAGTGTTCGGCGCTTCATTGCTGTTAAGCATAGACGGAATCCTGTATGAAGTCTGGTGACGAGAAGTAGTGAGAAGGGAGTGAGGTTAGGTGACCGTGGTGGTCCTGCGCAGGGGTCCACAGATTTTTGAAAAATCTAAGAACTGCTTCAAAATTGTAGGTGCCAGAAGGGTGACATGAACAAGATCCACGCTGAAAACCTAAAAATATTAGGCGCCAGAGTACGAAATTTAGTAGCCCGGGCAACCTGGCGCCAGGAATTTGTGCACCCCTGATCATGCGATTGGGTCATCATGGCCAGTCCATGTGCTAGGATAGGCCGCCTGATATTAGTAAGCGATTTAGATAATTGAACTAACGCGCCACCATACAGACACGAGGAAATAAAAAAAACAATTTGGATGTGAAACATACGTTAACGCGTTTCTTGCGTTACCACTATTGATTTTAATGAAAGCTATGGAAATTGTTTTTTAAGTTTAAATTAAGTGTATAATTACGCAGTGTACGCGCACTTAACAAATAATGTTCCGGAACTGTCCAGCTGTTTTTGTGTGTTACCCCCTGTAATACTGCAACCAGTCTGGTGAATGATGCTCTTCCGGTGGCACGAAATATCAAGCTGAACGAACACTCACTTGTGTCTTATTGCCCTGTTTTAATGAACGCTATATGTTGTAGAAATCAGGCAATTTATTAATACTTACGTACTTCGCGAGGTTTTAGAGGAAAGAAACTATCTCCTTCAGTTTTGTATATTTGTTTATTTTAAGCCTCTTACCATAAAACGGAAATTGATTAGTTTCCCGAGTTCTAAGAATGACAATCGAGGCACGTAAGCGCAGTTGATAAATAACACATAAAACGCAGAAGAAAATGTTTGCCACTGCAAGGGTCGGTGTAGAAGTCGTTAAGTGAGCTGGTTAGGAAACATTACTTGTCCCTGGATTGCCGATCTGCTGTAACTTTGTGATTAGTTCCTTCTTCGCGTGGAGATGAGTGCGTCTGTTGAATGCCCGAAGGAATGTTAAGGTAAATTGAAAGTGCTATGGGTTAGAGTAAGGGGGAGGGGATCGTGGATGTTGTAATACAGTCCGCCAAGTCTCATCGATATCGCTTTCTGGTGAAGTCAGTTTCGTAGTAGCAACTTCGGTTTAAAGAATTAGTCGTGTTAGTTTTATGATTTCACACGTATATCAGAAAAGATTAGATGTATAGTAATAAGACATCCGATATGATTATTGACTTATTGTATGGTGACGTGTTCAGAGTTAGTCAACCTTTTATATGTATAACAACAGAACTGGACGTACAGTCATTTATGAAAGTGAAAACTGATAATAAGACGTTTGTAATTCAGCTTTCATTTGCGTTAAAGCGGATTCCTCGTTCTGTTTCCGGACTTTAATCTACAAAAGTGCTTGAATGATTAAAATGCTGCTGGGACGCTGTATAGAACGTCACAGTGAACACTGGTGCTTATGGTCACTCATTGAATTTGCATGTACTTCAAATTGTGAACGCAATTGATGTAGGTGTTACCAGGCTTCCGCCGCTATGTAGATGATATCTGCGCTCTTGTGGGATATTACGCGGCGTGTGCTAATTCTGTGCCGACGTTTCGGGACAACTTGTCGGTCCCATCCTCAAGGGTCAAGAAGTCCAGGGGAAAAAAAAATAACTTCTTGGCCTTTGAAGATGGGGGCCAGTAGAACACCTGACGAAGCAGAGTGGTAGCTATGGTTCCATGTGCTTTCACTTTAAGAAACTTTACGTATAGATCTTCTTACGTGTCATTAAAGAGCGTGTATCTGTTTGTGTAATTGATACACATTGTTTTCTGCGAGGTGGGGACTGAATTGTGTAATAATATTTAGATGAAATTCATGTGCCAGTGTGTTATAGAGCCGGTCCGCATCTTTACACTGAATAAAGACCTCAATTCTTACACGTTTCACAGGATTCCTTGGATGTGGGACAGTCGTGTTAAAGACAACACGACACAGAGGGCAAAGACGTACGTATATCATCGACCAGGATTCGAACCCATAGTTGCCTGCGATTTGTGACGTTTATCGTCGTATTTTATTGCCACTGTTCACTCCGCTGATGTCACGTCGCTTTCATTAAAACACGAAATTGTCTCATTGTATTGCATAATTTGATGTTCATAGGCATTACAGCTGCAAGAAGGCGGTTTTCCCAAATTCAGCTACAAGAATGTGACAACCGATATTTATTTTCTCAGCGTTTCAGCCAATTGAAATATATGGTCCAGTACGTTTCTTGAGCTTGCGGTCATAATCGGCATCTGTAAATACGCGGAAGTTGTACTGATTCAGTCATGTACTCAGAGGCATAAAAAAATTAGCGAGATTTACCGGCGACAGACAGAATGGTCCACAATGCCTTTGTAGCGCTTTGAAGACAATTAAGAATGCTACAGAAAGGGTAGTGCGTACTGTGTCGTGACGTCACTATGCTTTTGCCTTGCATTGTCATAACGCCTCTACCGCTTCGTGTTTGGTGCGATGCCAGTAAGTACATTCTAAACTTGTTTAGAGCTGTCTACTCGTAAAACTTCCGTGTTGACTGTCGTATACGAAAGTCTTGCTAGAACGACGTTGAAATGCTTAATACTGTGTTGACCATGAAAATGAAACTGGTCCGAATAAGGTAACGGTATTATTAAAATGTCTCAATTTATTCATTCCCATTCTCGTTTGAGTAACGGCATACCGTTAGGCTTCATTTGCAGGATGTGGACTGCAGTGCCTCGTTCGGCGAACTGGTGTAGGCCTGCTGGATACGCAAGTAACACGGCGACTTAACGATAGTAAGGGTGTAAAGTAACTGGCTGAACAGACAGGCCGAAGTGAGTGATATCTGTGATATTTCGGTCTGTGAGATCTCGTAATGTTGGTTCTATTAGGACAGCACCCCCCCCCCCCCAGCAGCGATCCCAGTTTTGCTACTCCTCAAACCCGCGACCCTATGCGTAGGAAAACGAAAATTTTTATAACGTTGCGAAATTATGATATGACGTGTTGCTATTAAATAACGGGTATAATTGCAAAAAAATTAGTGTTTAATAAAATTATTGTATCTACATTTTATACCCTTCAAAGTAATTTCAAACAGAAGCTACGTGCCCCTTCATATGAGCCCTTCAGGCCTCGAAGCATCTCCTGAACCCTAATTCAGCCCCTTGCATCTGCACAGGTACAGCTGATGCACTGCAGATACGTAATGTGTACACTGAAACTCAGTTTGTGGGCGACGGTGGCAGGGACTATCGAAATTGCATGGAGATATGTCATTTTACCACTCACGTTTTCCACCTTCGCTGTGTGACTTAAGTTATCAAGTAGGAACAACTGCGCGCATAAACGGTTTATGTCGGTGCAGTATCGTATTGACTAAATTTCTGTTCATGGGCCCCTATGTTTGTCAATTAATCCTTAGTTAGGAACGGTTGGTTGCTTCGATAAAACCTTCGCCACCCATCATAATGTAATTTTCGACAGTGTTTTGGATTGCAACCAATAGGGTGAGAATAATGGTATTAAGATAATTAGATGAAGGAGTGTGATGTAGCTGGAACATTTAGCGTGAGTGAGGATGACGAGAAATGTCGACAGAGTTTTAGAAAACCTGAAGAAAGGGGATCGCTTGGTAGACCTAGGCGTAGAGTGAAGGTTAATATTAACCTTTTAAAGACGAAGCATATCTGTTTTATATAAGGACTCAGTGCGTACCGCGCTGTAAACACTCTCCACTTTGGTTATAAAAACCAGTCACTTAATGTTTAATAAGGCAAAAGTTGCTGTTTGTTCTGAGATCCACACAAAACACATAAACGCAATGTGGGCACCACGTAGAATTTTTTAATGTTAAACCTGGTCGTATGTAAAGTTACCGCTAGGCTTTAAAAGGTTAAAGTGCAGGCTAAGCATAAGTTGTTCAGTACATTATAAATGTGCGTAAAATGCAGAAGTACAAGACATACGAAGAAAGACTGTGCTGTTTTTTGAAAGTTCACATCAAAGATTTTCTGTACTTCATTTCCTCCTGCCCTTGCCTGTATGTCCGAGAATGTCCAGAGCAATTATTTTCGATGTGCCCAGTCGTCCATTCTCAATGCTTGAATTATCTCGACTTTGCATGCGTGAACTATAAACGACGGTGAGGAATTGTCTGCACTGTTGTTCACGGAATTTGACGTTCTCTTAGCATGACGGATGTGTACCCCCAGGCTGCACTGGAAAGACTCACAAACTCTGTGGTGGGTATCACGCAAGGCGTTCCTGCGCCCTGCCTTTCTTGTCTCTTTCAGCTATTCCGACCAGCGCCAAATCTACTGTCCTGCAGGTATTGTCTGCCTGTACGCAGAATTAGCGCGACCTTGAAGCGTGAGTAGCGAGCATGCACAAACGGAAAATATCAGCCAAGTCCCATTTTTATGCAGTTTTTCTATTGGTGATGCTGTGTTTCGTTTCTGCCATTTTTTTTCCGTGCTGAAGAGCATACAGCGGGTTGAGGTTGTCACGTTAACCTTTTAAAGCCTAGCGGTAACTTTACGTACCACCAGGTTTAACGTTAAAAAATTCTACGTGGTGCCCACATTGCGTTTATGTGTTTTGTACGGATCTCAGAACAAACAGCAACTTTTGCCTTATAAAACATTAAGAGATTGGTTTTTATAACCGAAGTGGTGAGTGTTTACAGCGCGGTACGCACTGAATCCTTATATAAAACAGATACGCTTCGTCTTTAAAGGGTTAATGGTTGATTTAGACGAGAGTGTTCGGTGCAGATTAAGTGGGTACACATGTACAGTATCGCTGCCGGATTACTGATAATGATTATTTTTATCGTACATATTTTTGTACGTTTAGTCAGGGACAATGTCTTTATGGTGACGTTGTGCAAGCATTACGTTCCAAGCTCGAGTAAATTCTGTACTCGGACAGTTCTGACCTGTATTACAAGCCGTAACATTTCTGCACTTTAATCACTGATTTGTGCGCACAGTATCGCAACTTGTTTTTCTTTTCTACGCCGGTGGCGCCATTTGCGCTTTTGAGTTACGTTTGCTAGTACCGGCACTGCTGGTGGCACTGTAGACTGCCATGGAACTGTTCGAGGTGACCCTTGAAACACAGCGAAAAGTGTCTATATCTTGATATTTTTATGTTATATATTTATGCATGTTTGTAATGTGAACAAATTGTAGCTGTTCTGTACATTTTAAAGGTTGTGAAGTGAATTTCACTGACGCATCAGAGGGTACAGTAAGGGGTGTGCACTTCAGTTTACCTTTGAGTTCTAAAAGCGGCGGAGAATGTCTAACGTCTTTTGTCGATGCAGACTTCCCATGTTCCTCACCAGGCCGTAGTCTTCTGGCGCAACATAGAGCCAGTTCCCATCTCGCATAGTGCGCTTGGGTATGACCCGTTACATAGCAGTGCAACAGAGTACCTTTACGGTGAATTCTGTTAGTGTTGTGCACAAATATTGACCCATAACGTAAATTACGCAGCATGTATTTGAATGCATGTAGTATCAGAAGTCACTGACCACTTGTGTTGACCTGGTATTCATCTACTTATTTATTAAGTGCAGATCGGTTTGCGACAGTTTGCATCCAACAGATTTAACGTAGTGGTATACAGAATCTGGCGTAAGGAATGGATTCTTCACAAAAATGAAATGAAGCAAGCAGGCAGAGTCGCTGTACGTAGGTGTATGAGGAAATACAGCTGTGCGCATTCTTAACGTGGCCACTAGACTGGTATTTAGTAGCTACAGCAGCAGAAGCAGCAACGACGACAGTGACAATGAAGCAGTGCGTACGTTGGGCTACAAATCTAAGCATAAACATCAATGCTAAATTTCTGAGTCAAACGCCACACTTCCCTTTATTAATATTATCTCTACACTGCTACATGTTTTTACATAAAAGTAAGAAGACTTTTATGTAAAAAAGGGAGGAGGCTTCACCCCTAACACCTTTATTTTGTGTATTTTGTATGTATGCCTGATGGTGGCCTTCTCGGGCCGAAACATGTAGCCTTGTAGAGATAATATTAATAAAGGGAGGTGTCGTGTTTGACTGAGAACTGTAACGTTGATGTTATACCAAACACAATGGGATGGGACAGCTGGAAATAATCTAAGTATACTTAATGAGTTACACTCGGAAGTTCTCGGGATGTGTTGGGGGGGGGGGGGGGGTCAGTGTGAAGTCACTTCACTGGCCTTTCTTTGCGTTCGTGGTGAGGCAAACAAGAGTGCGACGAGTTTTGAGAGTAGCATATATGGGAAATGACAAGTGGAAAAAGAATAGGCTTACAGAACAGAAATCTTAAGGGAGGAGGCGTCATTGCGAGATCTAGTCGCAGATGGGTGGTTAATATTATAGCTACCATTTCTTTCTTAATTTCGTAGCGAGTGAGCTCACATCGGTCCTTTACTGATATGACTCAGGAATAGCATAATGCATATGATTCTAATCTTATCGAACGTGATGCGTCATAGATTACTTTTCCATGAGCGTCCAATCGATAGGATCAGTCCCTGTGAGCTGATTGGCGTTGTGAAATATTATTTTTGTTACGTTGTGTCATATTTTCTTTGCGTCTTGATCACGAGATGAGTCCAGATATCCTAGTCGACTAGGGAATGGGCGATCGAGGGATCATAGTTCCATTGCCTAGCGGGGGCAAGAGATTGTATTTTCTTTGAAGTGTTCATACCGCCTCTGTGGCCCACGTAGCCTTCTGTTCCATCGATACTCGGGGCTTTTTCCACAGCAGTAAATTTCCAGTGCGTGAAGCTGACCACTGTCTTCCATAGAGTGTCGGAGTTAAGAATGCTAGGAGCTGTACGTGTACCGTGCCAAGTGCCCTCCTAACGTGCACCGTGACAACTTAGCCATTGGTCGGGTGCTGGTGTTCCTTGTTTTCAGTTTAGAAGTAGTTCACTAACCGCACTAATTAATAATTCTCCTTTGGTGATTTCTAGCTTGAAACTTTAATTGCCATGCTTTTCGTACACTCAGATTTACAGCGCGGCGTTTTATTGTATATATAGTAGAAAGTCATTGGACTCGCTTTTCTTGGGGTAGGGATCAAGGGGGGGCTGTTGTGAATGGTGTAATGGACTTTCGTTTCTCAAGAAGAACTTTGCTGCATGGAGTTGTCCGTTAGAAAGGAGGTGGATTCACGAGGTTTAAGTAGATGTTTTTGAGCAGCAACGAAGTTGCAATTTATGTGTATCCTGCTCTTGGTCACAGTTGAGGAATGTTTTGTGGGTGGAAGCGTGGGTTCACCGAATTGCAGTAAGCAGAAAAGAAGTGTTGGTGTATGGGCAGACAGAAGAAGATTAAACATTCTTACGAATTCTTCTGTTGCGGCTTTACATAGCCATTTGTTTTTGTTTTTTATTTATTTTTAGTTTTATATAACATACTTATCCCCATCCGCGCTTCCTTTAATAAAGAAGTGAAGTATGGTTGTGAGCCCACCATGGTGGCTGGGCATTTCCGTTTGAATGTCTGAATGATTTGACCGATTTTCACGCAACTTTGTTTCAAACGTATGTCGGTGCAGGTCACACCGACGTCGCGCTTTTTAGTTTCTTGTCGT
This sequence comes from Coptotermes formosanus, assembly GCA_013340265.1. Classification (NCBI taxonomy): domain Eukaryota; kingdom Metazoa; phylum Arthropoda; class Insecta; order Blattodea; family Rhinotermitidae; genus Coptotermes; species Coptotermes formosanus. The sequence continues at coordinate 211,060 of BLKM01000610.1, forward strand.
GAGGAATAAAAGCAAGTATGACGCACGAACTTACTAAGTTGGAGCGACACAGGCGCCACTTAGCGTAGGGTCCGGAAACGACGTATAGTTACAGATCTTGGTACAGAGTGCAGTTTTCATATTTTAGAATTGAAAGGAACAGTTTGTTGGTCGTGTAAGAATGTACGTTAGCTTTATGTTTGATAGCGGCAACTGATGAACCATCCGTAGTGTTAGGCATATGTAAGTGGGTATGGGAATACACAAAATACCCATGCATTGTTTACGAGGTGTTGTAAGTCAACAGTAACAAAGAAGGGAACAATCCGAAACGTTGAAGGTATGTCCTACGAATTTAAAGTGAATAGACTCATTACTTATGTAGTAAGTTCTTCAACAAGCTAAAGTAAATGATGATAATAGTATTAATTTGTGTGGCGGACGTAACTCTGTTCAGTGGGAAAGTAAGCTTTGTGAGCTGTGCTCAGGACTCTTTGCTCCGTCTCTTCTGATTGGTATTTTGTTGGCGTATTTGCCTTCGTGTTTGTGACACAAGCATTTTAACGAAAAACGTTGCCATTGCAATGGATATTATGTACTGAAAATGTAGGTTTGCGTTACCGAGTGTGCAAAATTACAAGTACGTGTATAAGAAACATAAAGGGACGAGAAGACGAGGAAGAAGACTAAGCAGCTACTGGATGACCTTAAGTAAAAGAGGAGATACTGCAATATGAAAGATGAAACACTAGATTCCACCGTCTGGAGAACTCGCTGGGGAAGAGGCTGTGGACCTGTTGTAAGACTTCGCGGCGGATGGTATTATGTATAACCCAGATGTTCAACACGGCTAATAACAAATCCCGCCATTGGAGACGAAGCTGAGCTGCCTGTATCCGCCTCTCATTCTCGCAACCTGTCATCCTAAAATGCTAGTTTAAATTGTTCTCTCATCTCAGTCCAAGTAGACATTTTCCACGAGGATTCCCCACAAGCATTCTGCGCTTGTACCGTGTGTGCCCCGTATTACCCACGCGCGTATATCACTGTAGCCTCCTGCATTTCGCTGTCGTAAACTTGTTCGTCGTCGCACAATACCCTAATTTTCGGATTACGGTTTTAATGTTACGTACAAATTATTTGATTTATTATAACTGCTGTATTCATTATACTGCTAGTATATAATTTCACTTCTGTCATTGTTTGAAGAATGTCCGTGCTCGACATCTTGAACCATTCCATCTGAAATAAAGACTGGCGTTTCTTCCTGCGTAATTTGCACGAAATTAAGGAAACGTGTCAGAGCAGTCGCATCTGAATCACGCCTATAACAGCATAGAGCCGACACTGGGAGGAACGAGTCATTTAATTGGCCGTCACCTTGATTATGCTTTCGGCGAGGCGAAGTAGGAAGAGGTGGATTCTTGCATTATGAAACTATATAACCTGTGAAATTACTCTGCTTAACTGTCATTAAATCCCTTTATCTCGAGAGCAGACAGGTTTTCTGAGGTCAATGCTCCATTTAACTATTGAAAAAAAAAATTTGTTAGCGACTAGAGCAATGTAGAAATCTTCGAGAATTCGCCCAAGGGATTGGATCCCTCAATAGTCGATTGCTGAACTCGTTTTGGATTCACCGTCGAAACTCGTCGATAGGAGAACGCGCCAACTCCGGCAGTTCCATGCTTCTGTTTCTCAAACTGGGGTCTGTGATCCCATGGAAACGATTTGGGGTGAGGGCCATTTGAGGACATGTGAGAGGAACGGGAGGCTGAAGAAAATTCTAGTGAGGAACCTCGTGTATTGTGGAATCTACTGTTCGTAATGTATTGTTAGGCCATCAGGTGAAGAATGGTGAGATGTGCAAGGATGTTACCCTCATGGGAGAGACGATACGTGCGTACGGAATGTTAGTCTGAACGCTGAAGGTAGTTCGTAGTTGTAGATGAGGGGATCATGTTGAAATGGCTCTTAAGGAAATGTGGCTCTTACATGGTAATGATCTGCATTTCTGGTGTGAACTAGGAGCTGATCGGCCCAGCACTTGTCGGGAGACCAGTGAACGGTCTGCTAGCCGTCGCCTGTTGCGAATCTTGCTGTCCGCCGTGTTCTTTACGACGAAATGGAAGCCTGAATAACTGTTTAACAGAACATGCGATTTTTTTATGCCACGGTTGTCAAACTGCATTAGTTTTCGTAATTTTGCTGCGCACTTGAGAAGAGGTTAAAAGACTCGGGGGGGGGGGGGGGGGGGGGGGGGGGGGGGGGGGGGGGGGGGGGGGGGGGGGGGGGGGGGGGGGGGGGGGGGGGGGGGGGGGGGGGGGGGGGGGGGGGGGGGGGGGGGGGGGGGGGGGGGG